>CANYBF012674270.1:0-25031 GCA_948192965.1 Dalechampia spathulata | reverse complement strand
CATTTGAAATATAATAATGCCCAAAACAAAGAAAATCATGAAACAATCAGCTTATACGTAAAAAGGAAAAATGACAATCAATTTAAAATCAAATAAAAAGTGAAACACATACCTTGCATGAGCTTTTACATTCTTCCTCAACCGCAACATCCATTTTTCTGGCTCTCTTTGAAGACCCAGTTTCAACCGACTCGCTTTTGACAACTCTCTTTCGCATAATGTGGCGTTCGCTCACTGGAGGGGATGAAACCGAACATTCTCCCCCGATCTTTGTCCCTCATGAACCCTTGTTTTCAGTTTAGAACTGACAACCTTCTTTTTACCCATCATAACTCGTTTGAAGGAAAAACTATGAATTGAACACTGTATACAGAAAGAGGAAAAATGGGTTTGGAGAAGTTGACAAAGTCACGATCGTGAAATGGACTGTTTGGAGTACAAAAAAGTGGAGAAAACTAGAGACTGCAGTAGGAAGAAATGACCGATTATACCGGGGAGACAATGGAAGATGGGTTGAAGGAGAAGAGAAATTCGTGGGATAATGAGAAGTGGGCAGTTCTGTAAAAAAAATTGTGAAACTTGTAGATGTAAAAGGAATTAGGTAAAGATGAAAAAAAATTTTAATGGGCCGGGTTTTCTGAAAATTGAAATCCAAAACTAAGGTAAGTCCGTAATTATCCCTAAATTATTCTAACGGATCATAATATTCAATCCACTCTAATCAAATTTTCATAATAAACACTAGTATTAAAAAAGAAAGGCCCATGTTCACAATCACTTCTTTCTTTTCTAGGTTCGATTCTTTTCATTTCAAGGCTTTTTCATCTTCTCATCTCTAGTTAATTTAAAAATGGTATGAAAAATATAATATTGGATGCGATTTCTCATAAAAAAAATTATAGCCAAAACTTTAAACAAAATCAAACATAAATCCTTAATAATGTTCCTAAACCAATAGTAACCAACTCCAAAACAATATTTGCAAATAAAATATTATTTAAATTTAAAATAATATTCTCACATCAAATATTATGTAAATCTAATATAATGTTATCAATTAAAATCAAAATTCAAACGAACTGTAACAAAAATATTAAACATAATACGTGTTTTATAATAATATACACTTTATTCCATCATAAATTAATATGGATGATAACAAATAGTTATCATCTTTGTAGGCTTTTTGTTTTCTGTAGAAAATAATTAAAGTATTTATAAATTGGAATAATTTCATTCATTTAAATGAATATTATGAATATTATGAATAATGTAAATAAATATTAGGAGGGAAATATATAATGGTATTTTATATAAAACCTATTTGGATGTGGTTTCAAAACATAAACAATGGATTTGTTTATGTATTTATTTATCAAAACATATTATATCTATTAATAAATATATATATATTAAATAATAAATATTTTTTCATATATCTATCATGATAAAGAAAATATTAATAAGTATAAAGGTATAAATGTAAATAATATTAAAAAATAATAAAAATTTAGATCAAAAGTTAAATTCACGTAAATTTAAAATTTAAAAGTCATAAGGAAAACATTAGATCCTATTACTCATTAATTAATAATCATAACTGTATTAATAGTATAAAGATAGAAAAAAAAAAAGAAACTATCCGTTTATAAAATATAACATAAAATAACCAATAAAAAGAAATTCTGTACTAATTTTTACTTAAATTACCCATTTACATATATATATATATATATATATATATATATATATTTGAGTTTAATTTCAAATCAAATACTAGGTTTTGTTATGTGCAATTAAATTAAATTAATACAAATTATATACTAATAAGTCATATTAAAAATTTATTACATTTGAATTTTTTTCAAATTTTTTTCAATATCTTTTACATTTTTAATTTCATTTTTTTCCAAAATATTTTTTTAAAAAAGAATCAAATAATTTTCACTCTCTCTAAGATCAATCCTACTTCCACTTACTATGAATTTATAGAATAAGGAGGTAGGATTTTAATTTGTTGGACTTACATGTATCAGATGGCTAGAAGGGAGGAAAAATATTAAATCATTAACATGACAACATATTAGGGGAGAGAAATTTACATTACTAAGTCTATTTTGACCAAAAATTAAAATATGATTCAATTGTAAATTATTTTAAAATGTGGGATAAATTGATCAAAACTATAAAAAAGGATAAATTTATAATTAGTTATAAACTTTTAGGGTTTTTCACTGATAGTATATTTATTTGCAATAACAAATTTAATGCAATAAAAATTTTTAAAATTTTTTAAAAAGGTATTTCAAAAAAAGATTTAGGAAGTAAGGAAAATAAATTTTAACTAGATCTGATCTATGTCGTCATACATGAACCAAACAAATCATTGTAATTGAGAAAATATGTGAGAAGATGGACAAATCTAGTTCAGTTAAAGGAGAAGAGACGGTGGTTGACAGAGGAAGAGGAAGAGTTCAGAAGAAAATGAAGGAGAAGGGTCATGTTGGAAAACGAGGAGATGGGAAATTGAAAGGATGTGAGTCGGTTGGATGTAAGTCGGTAGATGATGGTTAGGGTTTGGTAAATTAGGGTTAATAGTTTTATGCTTAAGGAAGAGCGCTCCATACTGGGCCAAATGTTGGGCCGGCTTAATATTCATAAGTCCATATGTGTATATATATACATTATGCAGTAATAAAAATACATAGCAAAATTTTTCATTTTCTAAAATTTCAGTTTTTTACATGGTATCAGAGCGGTTGTAACAGAATCATAACAATGCTAACTAACAATGACATCATCAAGGCAGGGAGAAAACCCTAATCTAGGAACTACACCGATTACTCTTAGCAACATCGATCAGCTAGGCCTGGTTCTAGTGAGTTTGCTTCTTAATGGAAGAAACTACATTCCATGGAGCAGAGCTATGATCTTAGCCCTGCAAGCAAAGGAGAAACTAGGATTTATCAATGGAATATGTCAAGAACCAGGAGCAAATACAAATGAACATACAACGTGGAAAAAGGTAGATTCAATGGTAATCTTATGGCTTTTAAACTTACTCTCGAAAGATTTAATTGAATCTTTCATCTATGCTACATTTGCTAAAGCGCTATGGGATGAACTTAAAGAATGTTTCAGTGAAAGCAATGGACCTCTGATGTTTCAAATCAAAAGAGAGATTAGCAATATAGTACAAGCAGATATGTCAATTATGATTTACTTTACTAAGTTGAAGAAGTTATGGGACGAGCTAACAAGTATTAGATCAATTCAGACATATAGATGTGAGAATGCAGAGAATATGAAGACTATTGAGAATGATGATAGAGTCATGTAGTTTTTAATGGGATTACATGAATGATATGACCACATTAGAAATCAGATCTTGATTATGGAACCTTTACACAGTATAAATAAATCTTACTCTATGGTTCTAAATATAGAAAAACATAGGGAGGTTCAGATTGGATACAACAGCACACATGCATTAGCGATACTACCGACACGGCCACAAGTAGTAGCTCGCAATCAGCCACAATGGTCCATTAATCACAGAGATAAAGTAGGGTTAAAATGCAGCCACTGCTACATGACCGGACACACTAAAGACACATGCTATAAGATACATGGGTATTCAGATTGGTTCACAAACCCTAAGAAGAAAAGAGAGAAACCAAATGCAATCATGGAAAAACTACTTGAGATACAAAAGGAAATGTGGAACACAGAAATAGCAACTATAGTACAACAAGAATTACATAAGTACATGCAGAACAATGATTCACAGGAGATGGCTGGATATGCATCAGCAGTAGACAGTGCAGGTAAGTCATCTGATCATTTAAATAAAGTAGATTTAAAGTTGAAGGTGATTGGATATTAGATACAGGAGCAACTTCTCATATGATAAATGACATGACACAATTCATAAACCTGAAACCTACCAATACAACAAACTTCAAAGTTTATTTTCTAGATGGAAAATCATAAAATGTTGTTAACACAGGCTGCATTCTATTACATCCTAAAATAACCCTATGAGATACCCTGTATGTACCCAAATTTCATCATAGCCTCCTATCAATTAGCAAGTTAACACAACACAATAATATAGAAGCAGTTTTTTACTCAGGCAAATGCATTTTGTAGGACCTTATCACCCATGAAACTATAGCCACTACCAGAAAGCGGGGAGGTCTATACATCTTATCAGGGGATACAATTAGAAGACAGTAATGTAGTAATGCAAAAGAGTGTAATAAGAAATCAGTATTAGTATGGCATCATAGATTAGGTCATGTTTCAAGAGATAAAATGATGCATGTAGAAGGTATTGCTTTTGATAATGAAATATTTCCTGTTGATTATGATATATGTCATTATGCTAAACAAGAAAGAAAGCCTTTTGGAAAGCGTATGATTACTAGTAAAGCAGTATTTAAACTTTTACACATAGATCTGTAGGGACCGTATGAAACATATTCTTATACAGGTGCAAGATATTTCCTAACAGTAGTAGATGATTATATAATATCAACTTAGAATATTATGTTAAGGGACAAACAAAGAATACATCAAATATTAAGAGATTTTATAGCACTGAATGAGAACAGATTTAATGTACGTGTTAAGATGATAAGAAGTTACAATGGAACAGAATTCAATAATGAATTATGTAATGCATTTTTTCAAAGTAAAGGAATACAACATTAGTATAGTTGTGCTTACACACCACAGCAAAATGGAGTTGTAGAGAGAAAACATAAGCATTTACTACAAACACCTAGAGCATTAATGTTTCATTTGAAGTTACCTATGAAATTTTGGAGTGAAGCCATATTATATGCAACTCAGTTAATAAATGTGTTACTATATATAGTTTTGAATTGGGAAACTCCTTTTGAAAGACTATGTAAGAGAAAACCAGATTATAGTTCATTCAAAACGTTTGGATGTTTGTGCTTTGCTACGAATCTCAGTCAGAATAGAATAAAATTTACTTCAAGAGCAATCAAATGCATTTATCTTGGGTTAGCGGAAAATCATAAAGAATATAAGAGATTTGATATAGAAGAAAAAAATATTTTGATATCAAGAGATGTAAGGTTTCATAAGGAAAGCTTTCCTTACAAACAGATTCATCCAGGAAGCTCGAATGAGGTTCCTATACATGTTATTCAAGAAAATTCAGAGGAAATTAGTGATAAGGAATATGACAGTAATAACAGTAATAGAATAAAAGAGATTGTGCAAATTAGGCGAAGTGAGAGGGACAGATATAGACCTCACTGGCTGAATGATTTTATGGCATCTAGTAACCTACAACCTTTCAATTCTTTTCCATCCTTCATACCATAATATTCTAATTCAGTTGATCTTGTATATGCTAACCAAGAACCTACTAGCTTTAGAGATGCTTGTCAAGATGATAGGTGGCAGAAGGCAATGGATGAAGAATTGAAAGCCCTGGAGGAAAACAAGACTTGGGAGTTAGTAAAGTTACCTAAAGGAAAGAAAGTTATAGGTTCAAAATGGGTATACATAATAAAATACAATGCAGATGGATCAATAGCGAGATATAAAGCAAGACTTGTGGCAAAAGGATATAATCAACAGCAAGGAATAGACTACCATGATAATTTTTCACCTGTGACAAAATATGTGACTGTCAGAATATTCTTGGCCATTACAGCCTCAAACTGGTGGTCTGTTCAACAACTCGACATCAATAACACGTACTTGCATGGACGGGTCAAGGAGGAGATGTATATGCAACCACCGGATGGTTACCTAAAAGCACAGGAAGGATAATGTTATAAATTGGTTAAAAGTTTATATAGTTTAAAACAAGCAGGCAGAATGTGGAATAAAGAGTTAACAGAGAAATTGCTTAACCTGGGCTTCAGGCAGTCTCAACATGATACGTGTCTGTTTACACGGAGCATCGCAGATACCTTTTTAGCTTTACTGGTATACATTGATGATATTCTAATCACATGACCTTAGTTACTATAGATTCAAGCCGTTAAAGAGTTCCTAGACAAGGAGTATACCATAAAAGATATGGGTCCTATTCGCTATTTTCTGGGATTAGAGGTATCACAGTTAGATGCATGCATGTTTATACATCAGAAGAAGTATGTAATGGATTTAATTTCAGAAGTTGGGCTAGAAAAAGCAAAGACAGTAGATTTTCCATTACCAAAAGGATTAGTTCTGGATCTTAATTAGAGTGAGTTATTATCTGAACTAGAGTCATACAGAAGATTAATTGGAAAGCTTCTTTATTTAGGTCTAACCCGTCTAGATATTACACATGCAACTCAACAACTCAGTCAGCATATGCAGATGCCTCGCCAGAATCATCATTCGGTTATATTCCACATCATGCGGTATTTAAAAGGCAACCCAGATCACGGGTTATACTATCCTGCAAATAATAGTACAAAAATTTCAGCATTTTATGATGAAGATTGGGTCACCTACAAAAAGACCAGAAGATCACTTACTGGTTTTTGTATATTCATGGGAAATGCATTAATCTCATAGAAGATAAAGAAGCAGACTACTGTCAGTAGATCCATGGCAGAGGCCGAATATAGAAGCATGGCAAAGACGGTGTGTGAGTTAAAATGGATCTCATACTTTTTTAGAGATTTACAGATTGATCTTAACCAACAGATTCCACTATACTATGATAACCAGGCTGCTATCCATATTGTTGCTAACCCCGTGTTTCACGAACGGGCCAAACATATCGAAATTGACTGCCATGTTGTAAGAAACCAGATGGAGGCTGGGTTTATTATTCCGTTGCATATTAAAACATATCAACAATTAGCTGATCTATTCATAAAATCTTTGGGCATTTCAAAGTTTCAGGATCTTCTGCTCAAGATGAAAACCTCGCTTCAAGAATCGTTTTCATCTTGCAGGGGGAATGAAAAAATAGGTGAGAAGATGGATAGATCTAGTTCAGTCAAAGGAGAAGAGATGGTGGTTGACAGTGGTTGACAGAGGAAGAGGAAGAGTTCAGAAGAAAGTGAAGGAGAAGGGTCATGTTGGAAAACGAGGAGATGGGAAATTGAAAGGATATGAGTCGGTTGGATGTAAGTCGGCAGATGATGGTTAGGGTTTGGTAAATTAGGGTTAATAGTTTTATGCTTAAAGAAGAGCGCTCCATACTGTGCCAAATGTTGGGCCGACTTAATATTCACAAGTCCATATGTATATATATATATATACATTATGCAGTAATAAAAATATATAGCAAAATTTTTCATTTTCTAAAATTTTAGTTTTTTTATAGTAATGCAACTAAAAGAGAGGAGAATTTTTATTTGAAGTTCATAGTACTCTCCTATATATCATGCATTTATTGATTTGGTTTATGTATGAGGTAAGTCTTGTCCCACGAGAAGAGAAGAGAGGAAAGAGGAGAAGGATTTTAAATTTTGATCCATTTTTCTTTCTAATCATTAACGTTACCACTCTTTGTCTTGTATTATTCTAACTCTTTTAACTCCTTATAATTTGTGTTAATATTGTTTATTTATTTATTATGTTTAAATTCCATTTAACATAGAATTTGAGCAAATAAAATACATGAGCATAATTATTTTGCTATAAAATAAATTGAGTTAAAATTTACCAACTTTGGAATAAATAATTATTTTACTCTACGTAATAATTAGATTAAATGCGTTTTTTTATCACTATAAATATAAGGACTTCTGAGCCAAAGCAAAGACCCAAAATTCTTTAAGTTACAAAGATTTTTAAGTTAATCAAGCCATTCATCAAGGTTTTATCTAAATTCAAAGTTGGTTAAAGATTAAATCTCTAAAGCTGTTAAATTGCATTCTTCTATATAAATTTTTTACCGAATTTAAAAATCAAATTTCAATAATTCTTAAATCATATTCTATAAAAGTCAAATTAAAATATCTACAAGAATTTTATATTAGAGATTATAATTATACTTTAAACTCATATAATCAATTTATTGTCTAATATTTATGTATTCAGATTTTGTACAAACAATATGATGTAAAAGTTAATATATTTATTTAAGATTAATAAATAAAGGTTAAAAAATTATTGATTTATTTATACTAAATAAAAGTTCGATGTTTTGGTGATTGAAAACTTGGTTTTGCGTATAACTTGGGGAGATAGACCTTAAGATCCATAGAACACGTAACTAACTGAAACAGACAGCTTTAGAATTTTGTATTCTCTCAACAATTATTTTGAAATCTTGTTTATGAAGTCTTTGATGAAAAAGTCATTAATTTATAAACATGAAGAGATCATAACGACAAATATACGGGTCTCCTTTTATCAATGCATATTGTAAAGCTTGAACCTTAAGGTACTTTAACATTAGGACAATGCAGGTAATTGTTTAATACATCCCTCTAGTTTTTTTTTCCAATGTCTATATTCAAGCTTTCTATGATAATTCCAATAATTGAGGGATGATTTCTTTTTGTTTTGATGATTTTTTTACTGTACTATTATTTTATTATTGTATTGTATGATATATTTTGATAAACATTTGTATTTACCAAAATATATATATATATATATATATATATATTAGCAAGTATAACTAGAAAAGTTATTAAGTTATGTTAATGAAGCACTTATTCTACCAATAAACCAAGAAACTGAAGAAGGTGGTTTAGTAATAAATGTTAGAAGCAACTTAAGTAGTTATTAACAACTTAATCACCTTTGATAAACTAGAAGAACTTATCAAGAAAAATATCATAGAGCAAGTCAAAATGTCAATCCAACTTTCTTATTCATACATAAAGTTATACGCACATATCATTGATTGATGAAAATGTTAACAAATTATCAGCATATAAAAGTTTGAATAATTTGACGGCAAAGGAAATCCAAGAAAACATATTCCTCTGTTTATTGAAATGTGGAACATCAACATATATGGTGATTTGCTTGTTAGGTAATTTATTTGATCTCTTAAAGGCAATGCCTTTGATTAGTATATGGATCTTGAAGCCATTTCAATTGATAATTAAGAGCAACTAGAATATGAGCCCTTGACTATTTTCTTAGCACTTGGCATATTGTTAGCATGATTGAATTGACTGTAATTTACTAATGAAAAATTGATCTTATTGTAGACTACATCAAAGATAGAGGAATCATAACTTGAATTGCAAGGATTATCCTTTTGAAACCTTAACAATTGAGATGTGCATCAAGTGCATGAATTAGGAGTTATGTTACATTCTTTAAGGAATAAAGATAAGTAGTTTGTGAACTCTATTCCAATTAACATTAGTTCTATGATGGGGAAGAAGAAGGAAACAAAACTCATTACTACTTAAAAGGAAGAAAGTAAAATAGCTCCTCTAAATGAAAGGCAAGAGAAGAAGTATCCTCTCTTTGACTCCAATGTTTAAAGAAAATAGCTTCTTGAAATATTTATAGATAGAAAATTTCTAGATAATTAATGTATTTTTGGTTTATGAAATTATTAGCTTAATAATTATCTTAATCTAATTAATGATACATTTTGTACATCAAATAGATAGATATTTTTTAACTATATAATAATTAGGTTAAAGTGATTTTATATCCTTATAAATAGAGGACTTTCTCAATTAAAGCAATGACTCAAAATTCACTAAATCCTCAAGATTTTCAAGCTATTCATCGTGATGTTCTTCTCTAAATTCAAATTTGATTCAATATCAAATATCTAAAGCCTTAAATTATATTCTTCATCAAAAATTTATATATACTTTAAAATCAAGCTTCAATAATCCTTAAATCAAGTTCTATGAAACTCAAATTAGAAGATCAAGATTCTTTGCTATAAAAATTGATACTAGAGATTATAATTCTCTGTTAAATTAATATAATCAATTTATTGTCTGATATTTATGTAGTAATTTTGTACATTCAATATGATGATTTTAAAATTAATATATTTATTTAAGATTAACAAATAAAGGTTAAAAATTATTGACTTATTTACACTAAATAAAAGGTCGATGTTTTGGTGATTGAAAACTTGGTTTTGCGTATAAGTTGGGCAGATGGACCTTAAGATCCATAGAACACGTAACTAACACGTGATAACGACAAGCATACGTGCCCCGTTGGATGGTCTTCCAAAGGTTACCATATTTAAGAAATGACAATTACGGATATCTGTAAAGTAGTTAAATCACAAGTGATCCTTTTAATTCTTTTTCTCATTTCATTAAATATATGACGTTCAAAGAAAACAATTTTAGTATAAGATTATTGGACATGAAAATGTGTGGCACACTCAATCATAAGTGCATGTCTTTTACATTGACAAAACGGCATTTGTTGAGAAACCCAACAAACAAATGCTAAATCATTGAGTTTTGATTTATAGTAACAATATAAATTAATAGTACAAGTTCACTGTTTTTACTAGTTTTTCAGAAGGACTATTAAACTTCATTTTTTCTTCTCAATCATTAAATTTTAATTTTTTTCAATTTTTAAATTAATTAGAGATTTTGATTAAATTTTACTACTATGATAATCTATTAACTTTAATTTTATTTATCATGTAAATATCATATCAATATTAAATCATTAATATTTTAGTTCATGAATATTCATTGAATGTCAATATCATATCAATATAGGATCTTCAATACTTTACATCATCAACAATTGCTGATTTTTACTACTTATTCAAATGATTTATTTGACAAGTAACAATTGATGTCAACTCGATTGCACTTATGATTTATTATAAATGATAATTGATAATAATAATTAATAAATGATGATAATAATAAAAATATGATAATGTAAATTTTATCATTTGTTTCAAAAAAGATATTTGATAATTAGCATACTATGTTACAATGGAGAGAAGATATTAGAGAATAATTCTCTTATTTATTATAAATGATAAAGATCTACCAATGAATGATGATAATCAACCATTGTTCTTATCAAAACCCTCACTTCAAGGGCCCCACATCTCGACCCGACAGGATTGTGGAAGGGTAAATTATGGTACCCAGCGACCTCCAAGATGGGGATCCGTGGTCTTGGTGCCCACAAGGAATCCATCCAGAGGGTGTAACTCCCATACTGTGGTTGCCAAGACTCGAACCGTGAACCTTTTCTTACCAACACCCACCCGAGTACTAATTAGGCTACACCCGTACGGTTAATAATCAACCATTGTAATAATAGTGATGAGAGAGGTAGATGGTAATACAATAATGTGATAAATTTTATTTTTATTTTTATTTACATGAAAAATGAAGTTGATATTTTAAAATCATACTTTACAAAATATGACCTTTTATCTTAAATTTTATAAAAAGCTAGCATTTTTTCAAATGTAAATTTAAAAGTGACGTTGCAAATTTGAGACGTTGTGGAACCCACACGGTTTGACAGACTTTGGGACTAGACTTCAGTGAGGGACAAATTAGGATTTAAATCTTAAACATTATAATATTATTGACTTCTTTTAAAATATAATATTACCTGTGTCTCGAAATGACGTCTATAAAAGAAGCTAAAACACTACTCATTCTCTTCACATCAAATGTCTTTAAACAAATATGATTTCAGCTGTATCTTCTCTGTTTTTCTTATGCTTTATCAACTTCTTTGCCTTACTACCATTATTGCATGCCCTGAATTCTGCCATGACGATGAGAGGTCTGCTTTGGTCCAATTCAAGAACAGCTTTATGGTTGATTGTCAAGCTTCCGATGATCCACTTTCTTATCCAAAATTTCAGTCCTGGAAACTAAAAATTAACGATTGCTGTTTATGGGATGGAGTCTCATGCGATGACCAAACTGGTCGCGTGATTGAGATTGATCTCAGCAGCAGCTGTCTCTATGGCTCCATCAACTCCACCTCTTCCCTCTTCCATCTTCTTCATCTCCGCAACCTTAATCTTGCTCACAACCATTTTAACTATTCCCAAATACCTTCAGAGATAGGCCATCTTTCTAAGCTAACCTCTCTCAATCTCTCTTATTCTTCCTTTGCTGGCCATATTCCATCAGTGATCTCCCAACTATCATACTTGTCCATCCTAGACTTGACCTGGAACCACAAATTGAAATTCACGAATCCTGATTTCATAAACTTAGTTAAGAATTTAACCAAGCTAGAAGATCTCAGACTTTCCTCCGTAGACTTATCATCCACTGTTCCTCAAATCATGTCAAATTTATCTTCAATGCAATCCCTCTTTCTAGGCTTTTGTGGGCTATATGGTGAATTTCCTATTGAGATTTTTTATCTACCGAACTTGCAAACACTTGTTGTAGCAACAAATCCCTATCTCAGAGGTCATTTGCCTGAATTCAATTCCACTAGTCTCCTTAAAGCATTGATACTTTCTTGCACAAATTTCTCCGGAGAGCTTCCAGCATCAATTGAAAACCTTGTTTCTCTAAAATCTCTGGACACATATAAATGTGGATTCTTCGGCCATCTTCCTACTTCACTTGGAAATGTCATTGAACTGCGACGCTTGATCCTTGGCTACAACAATTTTGAGGTTAAGAATTCTTCATCCTTGTCATGGATTGGTAAGCTGTCTAAACTCAAGCTATTGAGCCTTTCTACAATTACCTTTAACAATGGCATCCCTTCTTTTCTCGCCAATTTAACCCAACTCTCTGCCCTCTTCCTTGGTCGAAGTCAAGTAAGTAGTCAGATCCCATCATGGATTGCCAATATGACCCAATTAGAGCAATTGGATTTGGGATTAAATCGATTGCAAGGTCTGATTCCGGATTCAGTTTTCCAACTTACCAACCTTAATTATCTTTCTTTGGCTCATAATAACTTGAGTGGGACTGTTGAGTTAGCGAAATTTTTTATTACGTTCAAAAACTTGAAGCAGTTGTTTTTGTCAGGGAACAACTTGTCATTGCATGATAATGTTGATTATAATGTCACAATCGAGAAGTTCGAAGCTGTGGATTTTGGTTCATGCAATCTGAGTCATTTTCCTCGCTTTCTACGCCACCAAGATGAGCTTGAAATGTTGGACTTGTCCTACAATAATATATATGGGCAAATCCCACAATGGTTATGGAACTCGACTATCTCTTTGACAGTTGTGTTTCTCTCTAGCAACTTTCTTACAGGTTTTGAACATGGTTCCAGTGCTTCTCGATGGCCTCAACTAACTTATTTAGATCTCACTAGTAACATGTTGCAAGGAAGTCTTCCCATACCACCATCATCCATTGAGGCATATCTAGTGCCAAACAATAAATTATCAGGGAAGATCCTTTCAGTCATTTGTAAATTGAAGGCCCTTCAAATCCTTGATTTATCTTATAACAACTTTACTGGCACCTTACCCCAATGTTTGGGCAATTTTAGTACTTCTATTCAATTCTTACATCTTGGAGGCAACAATTTCCATGGGCAATTTCCAAACAATCACATCAGAGGATGTAACATTAGGATGCTAAATGTAGATTCTAATGAGTTGGAGGGAGAGTTCCCAAAATCCTTGGCCAATTGTTCAAAGCTTGAGGCTTTAATTTTTGGAAGCAACAAAATCTATGATGTTTTCCCTTCATGGTTAGGTGCACTTCAAGAGCTAAAGGTTCTTATTCTAGAATCTAATCAATTCCATGGTCTATTAGAGAATCAACTAACAGATTTTGGTTTCCCAAAATTGTGCATCATTGACATTTCTCATAATAATTTCTCAGGAAAGTTGCCCATAAAATATTTTCAAAATTGGAACACAATGAAGATGGTGGAACCAGATCGAATAGTATATATGGGAACATACATGTTTTCGAGAATGTCAGATTATGGTTTTGTAGAAACTGATCATCTCTACTCAATGAAACTAACCAATAAGGGCATAAAACTAAAATACTCCAAGATCATAGAATCCCTTGTGGCCATTGATCTTTCAAGTAACAACTTTGAAGGGCACATTCCAGAAGTCATTGGGAACTTAAGTGGTCTTCGCTTGTTGAACTCTTCATACAACAATCTTAATGGTAGTATTCCATCATCATTAGCAAACCTTACAAAACTGGAGTCATTGGATCTTTCTAGAAATAATCTAATAGGAGAAATTCCCCGCGAATTAACACAACTTGGTTTTCTGTCTACTTTCAATGTGTCTGGTAATCAACTTACAGGTGCAATTCCTCATGGAAAACAATTTGACACATTTGAAAATAGTTCATATCAAAACAACTTAGGTTTATGTGGGTATCCATTGTCAAGGAAATGTGAGAATCAAGATGCATTCCTACCTTCCACTTTTGAAGAGGATCAGAACTCCAATCCTCTTTTCGAACTTGGATGGAGACCTGTTGTGATAGGATATGGATGTGGAGTGATAGTTGGAGCATTAATTGGACACGTTCTTGTCATAAGGAAATATGAATGGTTTTTAAAGTATTTTAGAATCAAGCATGCAAGAATGGCAAGATGCACAAGGCCTAGAAATTAGTTTTTGTTCTTGTTTGATCTTTTGATTTTATGCTTGTTTTTACCCTTTTGTTGCAATTATCTTGTGTTATTGTACTTTCTTATTTTTCTCAAAGTAGTTATTTTCTTTTTGACTGTCACATCCATATATACACACTTCACAAATACTTGTAATTTTCACTTAGTAAATTTAAATTCTATTTACATGAGGCAAGTAGATAATTCACCTTAAGATGATTATTAAAGATTATTAATGAATTGATAATTAAAGTGAGAAATTAACTAAATTGGATGATGATGATGATGACGACGATGACGATGACCTTAAAGGGTAAGGAAATATGTGTAAATCTGGTGAAAAAAAAAAAGAAGAAGAAGAGGGGTGGAATGATGGATTGCTGCAATAACATAGATTACAAATATTAAGTTAAGCAACCAATATAGTTGTGAATCTTGCGTGTGTTGTCATGTATGTTGCTGTCAATGTGTTTTTTGTTAACACCAGAATAAATTTGCAAGAAGAATTATAAAATTTTTATTACAATGAACTTATCAATCTTACTCAAAATTTTTACAAAAACACTCAACACTCAAGAGAAGCTTTGCTACTTATTTTCTTTCTTATTTTGTGATATTATAACTCACAATGGGATAAATTATTTATACTAATTCAAGATTAATACACACCACACAAACATACCTAATATTCATCTAATACACATTATAAAAATCACACCACTTAAACACACATATCATTTACCTAACACACATTATAAAAAACCATACATTTTTTAATACAATTTTCAACAACCTCACCTGCTATTAGAAGGTTCTTTGACTTAAACTTGGTTAAAAAAACAAGTTTATTATTTCAACATTTTTGAGTCATATGATATTTGGTATAGTGTGATAAAATAGTTATACATACGTATGTATTTGTTATTGCAGTGATTGGTGTAACGTACATTGAAAGGGGTTATGTGCGTGTGATACATGCCAGAGAATTTATTTATCATATGTGTGTGTTGTGTGTTAATTTTCACAAATACTGAGACTCTGTGAAAGGGTTTATTAGGCGGTTTGTATGCTGTTAATCGTTCTGCAATTAGCATGATATATGAGGTAAAATTGCTGTATAAAACGATGGGTTGGATCAGGTGGTATTAACGGATTTTTAATCAGCAGGTAGTAGGCTTCCTTTCATAGCATGTTGGGTTTGCATATTGATGCATATGACTGCTTAGAGTTGTTGGATGGAAATAACTTAGAAGTTGGAACATGTGTGCCTTGAATGCTGGAATACTTAAGCGCACTTGTAAGTCAAGAATCATTGGACCTTTAACTGATTCACCAGCCATGATTATCATTGAAATAAGGAACTGGAAATTTAATGAGATATTAACTATGTGTGTGCAAACACGTGTAAAAAAGGGATGTTTATCAACTGAAATGAATGTTTATACCCTGTTATACTGGGACTGTAGACAAGAATATAGAGTAATGAAACAGTTAAGAAAATAGCTGATAGATGCTTTATGTACATGAGAGTAGATATGGCCGTGAAAGAAAAACTTGGCACGGTGAAGTATGGAGTTTAAAATACATTATATGATTATAATTGATGCAATTAAAATATGATTGATGTTTATGTTGCCTAGATTGTTCGAATGAATGGTAAGAAGATGACAAACACATGTTTGCTTATAACTATCATGTCGATTTAGTCTAAGGGGCTGATAAGTGGTAAAAGAATTTAATGACCTGTGTATGCGTGTGACTATACATTTAATTATCTGAAGAGTAGTTCACAGTTATGCTACTATACAGGTTAATCAAATTTTATGTATAAATGCAGATGCAATCAGGTTGGTAAACATATATACCTGTATATATATTAATGCAAGGTTTGTAAGTCAAACATGCTTGGGTTTAATGCCCTTGTTCAGAAACATTAAATACATAAATCTCATGTTATGCGTGCTTAGGGAATGTGTCCAAGGATCAAAATAATTGCTGCTTGAGGTATAAATGGATTTGTTTTATACTAATAATGTAAATTTGACCAAACTTATTAGATTATATGCATTAAAGTTGGCGTAAATTGTTACTGAATAGAGTGGTAGGACCAGTTTTAGGTTCTTGTGAATTACAAATTGAAAAATACTTTGATGTTTGGAGAGTAACCCCCTTAAGCTACTTTGGTGTATGAATTTTGAAAAGGAGAAGACATATTTTAGAACAACTCGGTTGCAATACAAAGGAGAAGACATATTGTTTTATTTATACTAAATAAAAGTTCGATGTTTTGGTGATTGAAAACTTGGTTTTGCGTATAAGTTGGGTAGATGGACCTTAAAATCCATAGAACACGTAACTAACTGAAACAGACAGCTTTAGAATTTTGTATTCTCTCAACAATTATTTTGAAATCTTGTTTATGAAGTCTTTGATGAAAAAGTCATCAATTTATAAACATGAAGTGATCATAACGACAAACATACGGGTCTTGTTGGATGGTCTTTCAAAAGTTACCAAATTTAAACAATTATGGATATCTGTAAAGTAATTAATATCTTTTTATTATTTCATAAAATATATAAAATTAAAAGAATACCATTTTAGTATAAGATTATTGGACATCAAAATTTATGACTCACTCAATTACGAAAGTCTTCTCACATCTTGAACTTACTGACAAAAACGGCATTTGTTGAGAAACCAAACAAACAAATGCCAAATAAGTCACTGAGATTTGATTTATAGTAACAATATAAATTAATAGCACAAGTTCACTGTTTTTACTAGTTTTTCAGAAGAATTATTAAACTTCATTTTTTTTCTTTTCAATCATTAAATTTTATTTTTATTGCATCTTTAAATTAATTACAGATTTTGATTAAATTTCACTAATATGATAATCAATTAAAAGTTAATTTTGTTTGTCAGGTCAATATCATATCAATATTAATCATCAATGTTTTATATCATGGATAGCCATTGAATGTAAATATCATATCAATATGGGATCATCAATATTATACATCATCAACAAACAATTGTTGAATCCTACCACTTATTTCAAATGAGTTATTTGACAAATAACAATTGATGCTAACTCGATTACACTTTTGATTTATTATAAATGATAGTGATTGAATTTATTACAATTAATTTTCATCATCTAATTTATATACAATACTAACACATAAATGATTGCTTTTAAGGAAATAAAATTTTATTAAAATATCTAAATTTATTAAAATTAATTTTATTTTATCTTAATTATCTAATATCAATAGTTTTAGTTTATAGCAACTAATTTTTTTTAATAAAATTATATATAAAAATATTATTTATGATTATTTTTTAAAATATGAGGTTTTTATTGAAATTGTGAAAATATTTCTCATTGTTAACGTCTAACTTAGCCTTTTCGAACTCTTATTATAAAGTCCATGTAAAGTAGATTTATAAAACATATCTTTTTTAGGATTTTGCTTAAAATAAAGTATACTATCTATTCTTATTAATTTAATAGCTAATATGTAGGTCTTTTTTTAAATTTCAGTTGATAAATATTTATCTTTTCATCAAAAGATAACAATATTAAAATTAATGCATTTTAAAATTATTTTGAAAGATATTTGAAATTTTTTAATAAATGATAAAAAAACCAATCACATTAAATATTTTCATTGAAATTTTAAGACTATTAATCAAATAATTTCAAATATATGACTAGATGAATTAAAATTTCATTATTTATTGATTTTGAAATAGAATTTTAAATGATGTGCATAATAATAAAACTTTAAAAAGATAAAAGTCTTCTTATAAAAGGATATATAATAATATAATTTTATGATAGTTAAAATTATATATTATGATATAATTATAAATAACATGTATAATAATAGAAATGAAATTATGATTATAATAGAATTTTAATTAAATTAAAACTATGTATTTACAATAAAATTTCAAATGGTATATATAATAATAATATTTTATTAGAATTAAAAAATTAAAAATAATTAGAAGAAAATATATAAATGATGAATTAAATAATTAACTCTAACATGAAATACATATGATGTATCTCTAGTTAATTTAAAAATGGTATGGAACAAAATGATATTGGATGCAATTTCTCATAAGAAAAAGTATAGCCAAAACTTTAAACAAAATAAAACATTACTTAAATCCAAAATACTATTCTCAAACCAAATAATATTTGCAAATAAAATATTATTTAAGTTCAAAATAATAATTTAACATCAAAACTTTATGTAAATTTAATATAATATTCTCAATTAAAATCAAAATTCAAATAAACTGTAACAAAAATATTAAACATAATATATGTTCAAATACACAAATTGTATATTACAAATAATTAACATATATTTAAATATATTTTATGTATATTAGAAGTATATGATACTTGTTTTATGATTTTAAAAAATTTTCATGTTTTTTTTAAATATTTTTTTGATTTTCATAGTTTTGAATAAAACATAATTTTGTATTTTGCAATTTTTCAAAAGTTTTTCTATACTTTGAGGGATTTGAGGAATATCATATTTTTAAGTTTGAATTTTTAGAAAATATCTTTTGATATTTAATTTAAATTTTATCACATTTATTTTCACATTTTTAGAAAATATCTTTTTTTTTTATAACTCTAGCTATCTTTAATATCACAAATATTTAATTTCATCTATTAGTATTGTCATTATCATCATTGTTACTGTCATCGCGATCATCATCATTGTTGACACCATTGAAGTCATCATCATTGCCATCGTTATTATTGATCGTCACATATATACCATATGATATATATGGTAGATAAATTTATTTATCATATAATATATATTATATACAATGTAGTTTTCACCATATATAATATAGCCTTTTTTATAGTAAATACATTTATATACCAAATCATATAGTATATATAGTAGAAAATTTGTATATACCATAACAAGCTATGTTGTATATGGTAGATATATAATATCTACCATATATACGATATGATATTATATATATATGCACACACACACAATAACTCTATGTGAAATTTTTTAAAAAATTGAATAATAAATTTTCAACAAAAGTTGCAAGCTTTTTGAAATTTTATATGTACCTAATGAAGGGAATCCCCAACTTCTTACTCCATTGGACAAAGACAAGGAACACACTCTTAGTCTTTGTGATCGTTTGTGAATCTGAAATATATCATTTCTAGAATTTTGAAAAAATATTTTATAAATTCATATATAAACAATCAAAATCAAGGTATAATACATTTATACTTACATAAAAAAGTATTTGTAGTATATTTATTTATACTAATGTATTTAATGTAGTAAAATTTTTGAATTTTTAATGGAAAGTTTTTTTTTGTGAAAAAAGTTAAAGGAATAAGGAAAATAAGACTTCATGGGAATCCTTGAACCTACAAGGATCCCTATAAGGAATATTTTCTCCCTTTTTGTTTATGGGTTGGGGCATAAGAAATAAGACTTCATCATTCCTTGCTTGCTTTTACTTTGCTTATTTTGTTCTTCATCTTTGCTCTCCTCACTATCATTTTTATTTGTTTCTACAACAATTAAACTATCTACATTAGTCTCTTCATGTTCATCTTCATGTTCATGTTCATCTTCATCTTCCAATCCATCATGTTCATCATCATCTTTTATTTATGCTTCCGGTCTACTCTTATCACCATCTTTGGTTCGTTGATCTTCTTCATCGTTAGTATTTTCATTAGTCTCATTACTTCTATATTCTTTGATTTATTTTTTTGCTTTAACTTATATATCTGCATTTTCTTTATTTTTATCTCTTTTTTGCATTCATTTCCAGAATCTTCTTTATGTATAGGCTATCATCATAGAAAAATGAAATTTGCTTATCATTCTTTTTCCGGCCTTCATTTATGAGTTGTAGAGCAGCTCTAACCAGCTTTATCTCCTTAAGAACTTGATCAACTTTTTCCTCTATCTTCTCAATTCGCTCTTCTAAGCTTTTTCTAGTCTATCTTTTATTTGTAGATTGTTGCATATGTAGCATGTAGTCTACTAATTCCATTTCTTTAAGTGTTATTTTCTCCTTGAGAAATTCACTCATAATACTTCTTCTTCTTTTCTCTTTTACCTAGAACAATTGGTTGAATAAACAGTTGTAAATTTAATTTTCAAACAAATTGTTATTATGATTTTTTATAAAAGTAGATAAAAGTATATAGGGTATATAAATATATATAACATATAGTAGATAAATGTGTTTACCTTATTGTTTTGAATATTATCAATCATGGTGTCGTAATTGGTTTTCTTTATCCATGTCCATTTCAACATTCTTGGTATTGCATCTATAGTTGTTTTGTTGACATAGTCATGTAAGCTCGGAATTACTTCAAAAACTCATATCAAAATAACGTAAGGGAAGCCATAAACTGTAAATTCTCTCTCAACATTTATAGTCATAACATGCCTGTAATTAATCAAGGTTTTATTATAGTAAAATTTTTTCTGAAAATACCTTTTTGCTTATTCTTCATTTGATGGGATTCACATATATTCTTGGTTAACCTTATTATCCTCTGCTTTGAAAGTATAATCTTATAAAGTAGATAAAAGTTGGTCAGTTTCACAACATTTCATGTTTTTGCTTCCTTATGCATCTAACATCTTTTTAAAAGGTCAATCAAGTATCGTACAAGTGTTATATAACTATCAATGAAGAATTCATCTATTAATGTTGATTTAGGTACTTTTATGCTTATAAGAGAAGGTACATTAACTGTTTAATACATTTGGCTGAGAAAAAGGTAGGGATATTGAGTTCTCTGATATTGCATTAATTATTCAATTTTATTATTTGATCTCATTTACTCTTTAACTTATTGTAATTTAGTCCTTATATGAAATTTATTGTTTAAGAAAGTGTTTATGTACAAATAGATGAATGTAAAATTTTTATATATTGATATTAATATTACCTTTATTAGCATTTCTTTGCTTTATTTTCTTGTTTAATTTTTAACTTTTTATTGATTTTCTTTATTAGTGGCATCTTGTTTGCCTTTTTCTGTTCAGATTTCTTATTTTTAGTGATCTTTGCTATTATTTTATATTGAGATAAAAAAAAGAACAAGTAGAAGTCAACATAGGTAGATGAGTTATCTACTTTAGTAAACATAGTAATATAAGTACGTAATTTGTTTCACTTGTTTAATGCAAAGAAGTTATAGAATAATTGAAGTTAGCAAGTACAAATAAAGTCATGAAATACTTCTAGATAAATTTATTTAAATTATATGCATATTATAAATTTGGGTAAGATAAGTGGATAATTTTATCTTCTCCAAAACTGCAATGAGGTAAATACAAAACATACTGATCCAAACTTATAATTTAAAATAAAATTTAGATATTTTTGAGGGAAAATTGACATTAGATACTAAAATTAGAAGAGAACATAGAAATATTTTGAGGTTACATAGGTAGATAATTTATCTACTATGTAATTATAATTACAAAATAGTATACATAGTGATTAAAACTTTCACATTAACATGAAATACTTCTAATAAAAAATATTTTAAATACTTCTAACATAATTTACAATACATTATAAGTTGAAACTGGAATAAACACAATATACCAAATGATAAATAACATAGGTAAATAGATTATTTTGATTCAAAACTAAAATCAAAGAGTAACATAAGTATGATTTGAAGATTAACAAAAATAAATGAAATGATGAATCTGATTTTAGTAGATTTCTTTAATTTTGATTTGCTTTTGCTTTTGCTTTTGATTTTCTTTTCTTGCTTTTTTTGTTTTATAGTTTATTCACATGATTATGTTGATCTTGTATAAGTTGTGATTGATGGTAGTTATGTTTTAGTGATTGATGTTAATAGTAATTATGGCAATGAATCAATTGCAGATGGAGAAATTTAGAGTAATTTTAGAGTAATTTTAGATGTGATGAAATATGATGGATAAGAAGTTGAACTTATGTTTTGGCGTAGGGTTTAAGGGGATAAGAGGTGAAATGGTGCATTTTTGGGTTTTTTAAGGTTTTAGGTTTTAAGCAAGAATTTTAATTCTATAACGACCCATTTGACAACTTAAAATTAGAATTGAGAATTAAAATTGGAACTAAGAATTATAATTCTAATGTTTAGTGACCTGTATTAAATTTGAATTGGAATTTGGACATAATTCCATAGAATTGGCTCTACCTTGTAAAACTTAAAATTTCAATTCATTATGAGTAGTCCAAGAATTCTAATTCTAAAATTTTTTAAAAATAAAAACGTGTCTTTACATTGAAAATAACAAAAAGTCAAGAGAGACAAATAGAGAAGGGAAAGCTAAAAGCTTTTTCATAAGAATTTAAAATTTAAAATTTCTTATTTATTAAAAATAAATATTTTTAATAATTCATTTTAAAAATTAAAATTTATTTTTAAAAAATAATTTTATATTCAAAATTACAAATCAAATTTATAATTCAATATGTCAACAAAATAATAAAATTGTAATTTCAAGATATTCAAATTATAAAAATTATAATTTTTTATGTCAATCAGGCAACATAATTGGAATTCTAACTCAATTTTGCAATTAAAATGGAGGGTATTTTAAAAATATTTTCCAGGTTTAATAAATATGACATATTCTTAGTAAACCATAATCTTTTGATAGATTCCCTTAATTATTCTACCAAATCTATTATTTGAAAAATTAACCCTTATAACTTTTAATTACATTCATTAAACTTAATTATTCATGGTTCGACATGATATAATTGAATTGTTTAAATCTATTGGAAACACTTTTTCTTTAGAAAAGATATTAGTGTTTAACCTTGGAGGAGTAACTATATATATACAACTTTGGAAGTTATTTGATTTTCACGTGACAGCATACATTTGTGCCTACATTAAAAGATTTATTATCCAAAATAGAAACAATATATTTCTTATATATATATATATATATATGGTTAAATATACAAAAATATAATAACCTGAAAGAAGAGAAGGAGAAGAGAAAAAGAAAGTAAAGCAACCAAAGCTCTACATCAAAAACATCAAACAAGCTCTCCTTTCAAGCATTAAAGCAAACCTTTTTATTTTGATATCAAGCTAAGTTCAATTTCTTCAAGCTCTCACACATCAAGCCAACTTTAAGTCTTCTTCAAGCCAACTTCACATTCAAACATCAAAATCACTTTAAAATTTTTTAAATCATAAATCACTTCAAGTTGTCAAACTTTAAATCACTTCAAGTTTTGAAATGAAATAAAAAAATTCTCAAGCTTTTAAAAAAATCTTCTTACAATGTATCAATCACTCTCATTGTGAAAATCATCACATCTTGCTTAATGAATTGAATGAGATTTGTATCAAGCATTCAAAAACAAACTTTAAAATCTTGGAATCTGCATACTTAAAAGGAAAACATCAAAAGATTTATTTTCTAATTCATAGAAATTACTCATCAAAGATCGTGCATGCTTTTCTTGACTTTAAATTAATACAAATTTGTATTTATTTATATTTTCTTTATCTTTAATTTTTAAAGATAAGAAAATTATGTAAATGTTAACATGAACAAAAAATTTCCAAGTCAACAATAAAAAACATATAAAACAAGATAGGGTTGTGCACATCTTACTGAAAAAAAGGCTATATAAAAATCTATTCAAATTAATTAAGGGCTTATTTAGTAAAGTTGTTCACTAGAGGTGACAGCTGTTAACTTATTACTATTAGCCGATAGCTATGAGCTGATGGTTGTTGTTAGCTGATAGTTGTTAGTTGATAGTTAATTAAGAAAAGTGTTTAGTAAACTTGTATGCAGTTGAGCATATAGACCCTGGGCTCCAAGAAATATTTGACATCTACATTACTTTTATTATTTAATGTGAAATAATGATAGTATCAAATTGTTACTATAAAACAAATCTCAATAAATAAGCATTTCTCAATGGATTTCATTTGTCAATAAAGAAATTCATTGTAAGAAGACTTTTCAATGCAAGTTGTATTGCATGCTAAAATTTAATAGTAATGACCTCTAGGGTTGGCATTGGGAGTTACTTTGCATTTAAAGCTGGTAGGAAGTAAAATATGCACATTCTTAAATATTTAATTGAATTATTTTTTAGATAAAATCTTTTAGAACAATTGACTTTTGCATGTTTTTAAATTTTACAGATTTTTAAGTTAAAATTGAAAAATGAAGATAAAAGACATGATTTAGTATGATTTTAAATACTACAACTGGTTATGACTTAATCATGGTGTGAGCTTCGGTTCCGTTTCCGGCTTTTCGGGTTTTACCTTTTGAGAAAGCAGAAGTGTGGAGTTGCCACCTAGTTTATTTCTATTAATCCAATTGAATTAATTTTGAAAACTAGGAAATAAAACTTAGGTTTTTCAGAGTTGAAAACGACCTTTGTTTCTTCAGAGTATGGGTTCGGGATTTTCAAATCTATTTGTATTCCATCTTAACATGCTCATT
>CANYBF012672731.1:0-16255 GCA_948192965.1 Dalechampia spathulata | reverse complement strand
TGGAACGGCCAAAGTTGGCCCAGAACGGCCTAGAAAGCCCTAAATCAACTTGGATTGGCCTGAAGCTAACCCAAACTGACCCAGAGGCATTCCTAAATCGATTCAGATCAAGCCGGTCCAAAATGAGGGTGCGACACATGCCATAGGTCAGGAAGGATTTTCACTCATCTAAATAAACATCAATCAACATCAATGAAACCTACTTAAGTATATTTTAAACTAGTTCCATTCGATTTGTACTGATAAAATTCTTATTTACCTGGTCTTAGGTGAGCTCATTAAGGTGCTCCCTTAGTGCATCTAAATCAGTCTTTATCCTCTTATACTAGACATTCCATACGAGCATGTAGGGAACGCCAAGAGGCAATTAGCTCATAACTACTAGGTCGAGAAGCAACCTGAATTCATAAGCCATAATCTGCAAAGATCAATGCAATCAGATATAAAAAAACTAATCAAGAATAGAAGGATACAATAAGAAGAAGGTAGCATATCTCAATCACCAGCCAGCATCCAATGATCCTATTTTTGCAATACCTACTACAAAGATCTAATCCATCTATCAACTAAGCCAGACTAGCACTACCCCATTCAAGGTCCTATAGTGCCTAGGGAACAAACATATGGATGCCATTTTGAGCATCACTAAACAACATGCAACCCAATATGTATAGTAGAAAGCATCAAATATATTACTCTCTGGTGATACTCTCACCTATCCGAGTATCCCTAATACTCTCTCGGAGGTACTCGTATATGATGCAATGCCCACTCCTCACCATAGGAGTGATGCCCATTAGTCTGTAGATGATGTCAAAGGACTAGTATGGGGATATCAATCTAGCATCAAACTGTCGCATGCTATTCCCATGATCATAACTACATGCATGTGTCCCTAAAAACACATTCTTACACTCAAACACAAACCTATATCCTCAAAAGGAAGCCTTTTATATTAATTTTTAGCATTAATTTGTTAAATTTTAGCCATAAAATTCATTATATGTGATGCATGAAATGCCATGTGTGATACATATGTACTTTATGCGATGTATAAAGTTGATTCCTACAATATATGTGATGCATATATACTTTATATGGTGCATAAAGTTCCTAATTAAGCAATATGTGATGCATCTAACGCTTTATACAACATATAAAGTTCATATTTTGCTATGTACAATGCACATAATGTTAT
Organism: Dalechampia spathulata; assembly: GCA_948192965.1. Classification (NCBI taxonomy): domain Eukaryota; kingdom Viridiplantae; phylum Streptophyta; class Magnoliopsida; order Malpighiales; family Euphorbiaceae; genus Dalechampia; species Dalechampia spathulata. The sequence goes on along the minus strand of CANYBF012672731.1, from coordinate 15,057 downwards.
ATGCAATACATGTAGTGATGTTTTTAACCAAAATTCACATTTTCATGCTTCTACCAAGATTAAGCACTCTAAATTCAAAGCCTAGCCTTAGCAAAAACATGTTTTTCCTATCATAAATACCTTTAAATGAGCCAAAATTAGAGAAAATGTGCCTTTTTTGGTAGCACTCGGATCAGTGTGAACCCAAGTTAAAGGACTCTAGAATTTCATGCCCGAGGATGGCCTCAAAATAAACGTCACACATAATTTGCTTACTAAGCATGAAACTGGAGATAAAAGCTGGGTCCCATGGCTTAGGTATTTTGTTTCTGGCCATCTGCTAGAAAGGTTGGAGAGAGTTGAGAGGTTTTGACTTTTAGAATGAATGTGAAATGTGAAAAATGAGAAGGAGTGGGTTGTAATAGAAGGAAGCTTCCTCTTTTATAAGGATTTTCAAGCCTTATGGGTTTGCCTTCATCTCGGTACAATATCCCATATGAAATCCATTTTCATGAGGTGCTATTACCAACAGTAATCTTTATGTCAACTTAACTTACTACAAAAATTTCAAAATTTTTGGAGATCATTTCCCCAATGAGTCCAATTTTTATGACCCACAGCATTTGAAAAATTCAAAAAATTAATTAGAATTCAACAGATTAATACTCAAAAATCTAGGTATTTTCTCTAAACCATTTCAATTCTAATTTTACTAATAAATTGGTTCTCTATATTTGGTATAGACAGGAAATTGATCCTATAAATGATCAATTTTAATCAAACCTTTGACTATTGGTCAAGTCGTTTACTAGAAAATATCAAACTCCAATAATAGATTCCAAATACCATTTTTGGAGATATCGAACACATATTTGATAGCATGAGCATTAATTTGATAGTTAATCACCTTAGAACCAGTAATTGTTCGACCTTGATATGGTAGTTGATCATTCGGGTTCCATAATTGACCATCCGATCTAGTAGCAATCACATAATCAAGCATTTGATTCCTAAATCCTAATAGCAGGCATCTAAACTCATATTTTAGATGATTTTTGAGCCTTACAGTAAAGCCCTCGATCCTGTAGATGACCACTGATCAGCCTTAATCGACTTACCTGAGCATCGGGCTCTCAATGGTAAAAGTGGGTTACAAGCCTTAGCATAAGCACCATATGATTAGCATTGATCGTTTAGCCTAAGTATTGGGATCCTAATGCCAGTATTGGGTTATAAGTCTTGATATCCCCAATGGGTTATATTTTCTTCCTTAGTGAAGTTGCAAGCCTCAACATGAGCACTACTTTTTTATCAGCTTTGATTACCTTGCCCAAACACCAGGCTCCTAGTGGCAAAATTGGGATACAAGCCTTAGCACAAGCACCACATGGTTAGCGTTGATCATTTAGCCTGAGCATCAGACACTCAATGGCAAAATTAGGTCACAAGCCTTAGCATGAGCATCTTAGTTAAGCTATCCATAGTGGATCATACTTGTTTTCCTCAATGGACTCATAAGCCTCTGCTTGAGCACCATATGTCGATTAACATTGATCATGCACCTTAGCACGAGTATCCTTAATGGATCACGTTTCGACAAGCCTTAACTTTAACAACAACTAGGTGCTATTTCTGACTTTAGACAAAAATCCATGTTAAGACTAGGTCTCATTCTATCAACTTTTGCTTATGTTGTTCTAGAGTGATCCTAATTAGGGGTTAATTGTTGACACTGGATTTTTCCCCTACATATGCAATTTTTGATTTTTCTCAAAGTAGCTCAGTATAGTGCTCTATTTTCAAATCCAAGTTGCATACATGCTTTTTACAATATTATAAACCATTTGGTGATATGGTACATCTACTATTTTGCTCATGCAAGGTGGCATATTAAGTACATTTGCAACTACATGCATAACATATAGTTAGCCTTTTTATACGTGCATGCTGTAAACTTTTTTCCTTATCGATACAGCTTGACACAGGTTCTCATTTTTGAAATTGAGTTGCACACATAAGTTTCATAGCCTGATAAGTCATTTAGTCATGTGGTGCATCTACCGTTTGGCCCATGTAAGTCAGTGTATGAAGTGGGTTTTTGACTATGCATAGCATATAGTTGATTTTCCAACTTTATACATAGCATGTATCACTATATGCATAGCATATAGTTGGAAAAAGCTCATTTATCCTACATTATCAATCCATGATTGGCACACTATCCAAGGGTCTTATAAATACCCTTTGGGTATTGACTTAAGACATACATACAATACATAAACATTTTAATATTAAGACATTAGGCTCCTTTAGAATTAAAATTCACCTAATTAAATAATTAATTAAGATTAGTAACTAAATTTACTTCACTAAAACCTTAAGCATTTTTGGGATTTGGAGGAAGACTTTTACTAGCCTTGGTAAGTCATTGATTCATATTGTTGGTTGCTATATCAAATGCTACAATGTCATTTAAGGCTTGCTAATGCCCTAAATGACTTGTAAATATCGAATAATCGATATTTTTATTCATGTTTTCATTGCAAAATCAATTTTTCTTGTCTAACAAATGTTATATGTGCCATATATATCATTATATATGACACATATAATATGTTCAACATTATGTGTGATGCATATTATACTTTGTATGACATATCTAGTTCCATTTTTCATATATACAATGCATATATTGATTCAGATTGACAGAAACCTATTTTTTAAAATCATTTTCACTTTAGCTTTTAATTTCTTTGATGTTTCTAATGCATTTATGGTTTCATAATGATTCAAATGCATTAGATTTGTCATAAATCATCACTTTCTATTTTATTTTGACTTTAAAATTAAATTATTGAGTTAAATGCTATTTTTGATTTAATTTATTTACAGTTGACATGATTGAAATCATATTAAGTATTGAATCCATACTCTAATTAATGCTAAGGATATTAGAGTCTCTAAATTTAAATTTTCATGATCAAATTTAGTTGATTTTACAATTAAATCAATACAATTTTGCTTTATTATTTAATTAAATGTTATTTTTAATTGATTTTATGTTTGTTGTTATCACAAACCCTAATTAGATGTTGAATCAATTTTAAGTGATATTATAAAGAATCTTATAATCTTCCAATTATGGTATAATTGATTTTTACCAAAAATAGATTTATTTCCATAATTGTACTTGTTTTTATTTCCATATTTACATAAATATATTGATATATTTTAGAGATTGATCCTTGATTCATGTCTACATATGGCAATGAATTGGCCAAAATATCCCAACATTCTTTTTATAGCTTTATTTCCTTTTTTGACACTTTCCTTTTTCGGCACTTTTCCATATTCATGCATTAGGGCTTGTGCTACCCAAGGATGGGTCCTCAAGTGGAGGAGATATTACTATACATCTTGGATTTTTGTATAACTGAAGACACCTTTATAATAGAATAGACTTCTATTTTATTATTTTTGTCGAGATGTATTTTTTAGTTCAATTCCCTTGTGTATCCCCTATCTCTCTTATCCCTTTCACCGACCATTATTAAGTTTTATTCATGTAAAAGTGTTTTATTTTGCTATTATATTTGGTATAATATATGTTATGTCATGTCATATTACTATGTCATATCATGTCATATGTCACATCACTATGTCATGTCACACACATGACATATCATTATACCATGTCATACTTGTATTATGTTATCACTTTACATGTCATGCATATGTCATGTTATGCTACATCATCTCATTTATTAATTTTATTACTATTACATATTTTAAATTTATACAACAATATAAAAAATATATAATTTTCACATTTTAAACTTTTTCAAAAAATATAACAATTTCATATACTTTTCACTTTTCTATTATACTTTTAAATATATTATTTATAAATATATTATTTATGTAAATTTTTCAAAACATTCATATTACTATAATTTTTTCTAAATTAATAACCATTACTTATATAATATATAAATTACAAGTTTCTTAATTATTATAAAATCATACATTTGCGTAAACAATCATTTAAACAAATTAATATTTTAATATGTTTAATAAAATATTATGAAATTATTCATTTAATAGTTTTAAATTAAAATATTATTTCAACAATATCCTCAATATAAATATAATATTAATTTTAATATAAATATAATATTATTAAAATTATTTATTCATAACTTACGAATAATATCACTTTTCATAGTTAATTCAAGAAATTAAGAATATTGAAAATAGTAACAGATTTAGAGATGATAAGAAATCTGTTGCAATTTAACGACAGAACTATATTTGTCTTTATTCTATCACTAAATAGTAACGGAAATAATTTCATCTCTAAATCCATCTCCATTTACCAATAGAATTTATTACCAAACTGTTTTCATCATTATTTAGCGATGGAATAAAAAAAATATAGTTTCATTGCTAAACTATGATGGATCCGTCATACTTTTTATCTAAAAATAGCGTTAGCGACATAATTTACGATGAATCTTCTGGTTCATCTCCTTTTTCAATAGTCATCTCTACTTCTCTTCAACTAGCAGCAAAAATAATTCTATGGTTAAATTTGTCACAATCCTGAGTATTTTTTGTAGTGTTTTAATTTTTATATATATTTTAGAAAATTTTATGATGTAGAGAAAAAGATTTATAAGTAAATTATTTTAACCATTCCACATACCTAATATTTTCTATTTTTATATTTTATTATTTTCAAATAGATTTATATTTTTAGTAAATATACATTCTTAATCATTTAATTACATTATATTGAAACATTTTTAGTAAATAAACATTCTTAATCATTCAATTACACTATACTTATTCATATAAATAAATATTGAAAAAATTTTTATAGAATAAATCTTACAAATAATAAATATAATTATTTAATAAAAAATTAAAATAAAAAAGAAGTATTTACACATTAGCTTAATATTTTTTAAATTCAAATGTCACCTTCATAAAATTATTTGATTTATAATATAATTCAATAATAATTTTAAAAAAACATATACACAAGAGAAATACATTTTTTTATGACTAGTTTATTTGTAAAAAAGTATTTTGCAATAAAATAAATTAGATATATTTTTACAATAAAATATATGAGGCAAATATATTTTACATATAAATTATTATTATTATTATTATTATTATTAAAAATGGATAAATGACATGCAGTAAAAATATGCATAAGATAAATATAATTTACATGAAAAATTATTATTATTATTAGAAAAAGAATAAGTAGCATGAAACAAAGATATACATAGGATAAATATAATATATATATATATATATATATATATTATTATATAGGTGCCACTTAAATGTTATCATTATTAAATAATAATTATAATTATATAATAATGTAGATAAAAAAATTAAGGAAATAGAGATAAAATTTTAAATAAAATGAAATGTATATTCAATAGTATTATTATTATAAAATAAATATATTTAATATTGTATTAATTTTGAAATAATTATTTTATAAAAAATAGAAATCTTACGTGAAATCGAAAGATATAAAATAAGGAGAGTGGTAGGAGAGAATTAGGTGAAAATAAGAAAATAAGAAAAACATATTTGAAATTAAAATAGGTAAAATTATCCTATAAAAAATTGGGTAATTATGTGAATATCCAATTAAAATTATTCTTCTTAAATTCCGCTCTAAATGAATTTGGAACTGGAGTTTGCCATTGATTTAGCAACTTGGTGCGTCTTAAAAGGGATTATCTTTTTCCGTCTAGCTTGTGAATTTGGGATTTCTATTGCTCAGGACGAAACTAGATTTTCAATTCCAGCATCCATGATTATCGGTGGTAATCATATCCAGCTAGAAAGGCTATCGTCGTCTTGAGGACCGTTTTCTGTTTAGTTGAATTGTCACATTTTTGGCATCTGTAACTGTAATATGCTGTGCACGTGAAGATTTGTTCCACGGAGTTGTGACCGCTGCTGGTTGTAAAATGGATGGCTTTGCCACAAATCTGTGATGATAAATACAAATGCAGGCGACAAAGTTGATATTTTGTTTGAGATGTCAAGCAAGCAACCTTCCTTCATGTCATCATCAATTATAATTACTATTTCTGATACATATATACTGAAAGATCACTCTGGAGAAATGGAATCTTGACTGCCACAACGAATTACTTGTTTTCAACGGCTTAAAAGCTCTGCCAACTGAAAATGAAAGCCCATTAGACAAGCATCGGCTTTTATAGACAAAAGGAAAGTTTCAGAGTTTGAATCTTAAAAATGAAGCAATTTGCATTTGCATGTGTTCTACGATACTCAATCTGGGTAAGTATTATTGTAAACCGTCAGTACCTGCTGAATACATCATCAATTCCTTTCTTTTGGTGTCTAGAGTATATGATAATTCATTCACCAATTAATTAGATCGAACATGTATGGAATGCATTCGAGGTGTTTGAGCTACCTCCAGAAGTGTATTGGAAATAATGATCTGTCATAGTGTTCTTGATCATGACTATGTTTGGTCCTGAGAAATGTTAATCATGTTTTAAATGTATGTAATCAAGTCGGTGGCTTTAAAATGATTAACTTTGCAAAACCGACTGGTTGTATAAATGTAAAACCTTTCTGAAACAGCTACTCACCTCAGGTGAGCCATAAAACATGATTTCTTTTGGATGTTTGTTTGCGTTTTCCAACTCTCAAAAGTCAGCTGTTGAGTAAAGTTGATGTCTTTCTTTTGTTATTTCCTTAAATTATATTATAATTATGTTTCCTGACCACTTGATTTTATAAGTTGAATATTATTTTAGCAGGACCAAACAAAATAGGAGAAAAGTATGTGTTCATTGAACCATTTGGAAAATTTGACAAAGTATCAATGTCAGGATTGCGCCATTGCCTTTATCTGTATTTGTTATAAGTCTTCTTTGACTTGTGCTTTGTTTTTCCAGGTTTCAGATTCTGGGTATTGCCTAGCTCAGGAGTAAAGGTCAGAACTTTAATTTTGTCAATATTTTGTTATTTTAAGAATCTTCTTGTCTTCTTCGTTGATTGTTGTTACGTAATTCTTTGGTCTTTTTTTTTATTATTTGTAACGACAAATTTCTCAATGTTTCTCACTTACAGGAGTCATTATCACCACGGTTCTTTCGCAGCTTCTGGTTGACTCTGGTTTTCGTTTTGTGTAACCTTTTGTAGTCTATATTCTTCCTTTCTATTTTTTTCCACATCGAAAGGGCGACAACATTTCCAAATTATGTACGTTCTACAAAGAAATTACTGTCAATTTAGCATTCTTAGCTCGACAAGAGTAAGTACTTGTGCAAGTTCTTAGAGGTTTCAGATATCCATGTCCCTCTTAAACATCCTTCGTCCTTGAAATTTCTTAGAAATGTTTGGGTGATTCTGTGCATATCTGTCTGAATTAGGTGAGCTGATATTGGAATTGTGTGGAAATTCATGGATTTTGACCACATACAAGAGGAACGAAAATGCCGGATGCCTTTAACTCCATTGATCAAGGACTTTAGAACTGGAATGTTTGCCCATTTGTGTTTGTTGTTTGATGCAAGACCTGTCAGGATAGATGCTCCCTTATCTTGTCAAAGAGGACATACGACATTTATTATTTTTACTAATTTGGTCCATCTTACTCTTCGTTTAGCTTGAACTTTAACTTCTCTTTTGCTCCTCACAAAGAAAATCTTAATGCTGGGACAGTAAGGATAGGCTCCCACTAATCAGTGAAATCAAGCGGATATGATATGGTTCTTCAGATCTTGGTTTTTCATTAAAAACACAAACATGAATTAAGTAATTTTATTCTATTGTGACAATTTGATATTTTTCCGTGCAAGTTCCTGGAGATTACTGTAGGCCTTATCCGCCTGAAACTAATTTGTTGGCTTGGAAGGCAAGTGATTTGATCTAGAAAGATTGTCTCAGAGGTGGGATTTCAAATCACGATCTTGCAGGTAAAGTTCACAATATGAAACTTGCTAGCAACCCAAATCAGAGTTCATGAGTTCAGCAAGAATTTGTTGAATTGAGGGAATGAAGTATCCTTGGATACATAATTACGTGGCTCTGTAAGGTCCTAGAATTGTTCAAGCTGCAATTGGCTTTAACCACTCCCACTAACAAGATATAGAAAAGTTGAACCAGAATTTGCTTATTTTTCATATAAACTTGTTTGATCTTTGAATAGGTATTGTTTTCCTTGCTATTTGAAAGAGATTCCAGGGCCTTTAGCATGTCATAGTAATGTGAAGGTCGGAACTATCAGTTTTCCAACCAGTATACAAGTCAAGATAAAACAATAGAGAATACGAAGGCATTAGGTGCATGTGGACAACTGATATCAACTTAATACTATGGATTATATATAAATACTACTTGCTTGTTATCGAATAAGATATTGACATATCATGTGAATCAACAACTTTAAATCTTTGTTAAAGGGTACTATACTGTGGAAAAACCTCAAAATGTCACCCTTTTGACATTTCAAATAAATTGAGGTTGAATGAGTGTTGATTGACTCTGGTAAGCATCTATATATATCTGTCTGTCAAAGAAATCAGCATACTTCTATTCTCGCATCAAGGTGAAATCTTAAAGGAGGCTGTCCTTGAATTTAACTCGAACCTCAAAATGTACCATTTCTCAACATACAATTCTTTGCCATGTAAAAATTTCTTGTGGCCTACGATTCCCCAGGCCAGGTACTGCCATGATCTCTGAAACTGTAAACCTATGATAGTTGCTCTTTTTTCCAGCATACGCTATATGTTTTGTTCTCTGTAGCATGCTAATCACGTTTTGTCGTTTGAGTGCTGTTGCACAGATTGAAAATCCAGAAGGAGCGAGCTGGTATGCACATATGTATCATGCATGCTTCATGCTTTATATATTTACAAATCCTTTTGATAATTTTTTGGATGGTTAAAATTCTGTGATCATAGCTTGTCCGACAAAGGTACCACGTAATGTCAACCTGGAGAAGCTGCGCAATGGCTATTTGTTCCCTGAGGTCTGTATAATATTTCTCATCCTTTGTTCTCTTCAGCATGGTTATTTGCATTCAATTTTATAGTTATTATCAGCAGTTTTCCTTTCACCCTCGCAGGAACAACGTAGTTTAGCCAACTTTTTGTTGATCATGTAATTTTTTGAGGAATCAACATGAACATATTGGTTATGCTGTTGATAGTTCTGTTTGTCTTTGAAACAGATTTCAATTCGTGAGGCTGAACACCTGGAGAAGCATCCAGATGCAAAATTGATAAGTCTTGGAATTGGTGATACGACAGAGCCAATACCTAGTATGATAGCATCAAGCATGGCAGATGTAATAGTTGCTTCTGATTTCCTTTTCTTTCACGACTTTTGGTTTGAAATATAAGATGGCAAAAACTGCTCCTGATCTCTATGGTTTGATAACTTCTGGTGAAACCGTAGTAAAATAACTGTACAAGTTGAACAACTAAGTTTCAAATATGGAACAGTTCAAACCATCTCCCCTCCTAGTTAATAAGAATAAATACAATTTCTGAAACCAGTCAACTGAGTTTCTTGGCAAAATGACTAGGATTTCTAGAATCCTGAATTGGCTCAGAAATGATTAATTGCACTTAAAAACTGCATGTTGTTTTCTTTGGTTATGTAGATTTGTAAGGTTCACTAGTTGAAAATCATAGCTGTTATCACTTTAGCATCTGCCGTAATTTTTCATATCATAAAACAGATTTATTTATCTTGAAACTTGCAACGATGTGAAATCTTGGACCTGAAATGATATAAATTTGTCTGCATCAGCTTTCTCAGATCAATGATCCTACATGGATTGCCATAGGTTCACTCTGAAAAATTTGCAATAATGGCATCCGTCCCTGATTCTAGAAATCTTAAAAAAAGGACCTTGGCAGAACCGTAATGGTATTTCTTCGATTGACTGTTCATTATTTCTGATGAAATCCCACCGATATCAAACGCTAGCTAGTTTCCAACCCTTCTCTTGCCATTTAGTCTCTCCTGCACCATAAATTTGAACTTAAACAGTGTTCTCAACCCTTAAGTTAAGGCCAAACTAATGCAAAGATTTCCAACTTCGATACTCATTTGCTGTCACCTGACTTGCGTATTATACAATAACCTGATTGGCTAGGACATGAGGCCTATACACAAGATATATATGGATAGGCTAATGCTAATACTAGGCGTAAAGGCATGACCCTAATTCAGACTGAAAATTCACTCCCTCTTTATTCAGACCTATCACTATAATAAATTGATGAAAGAAGGGTTTTGGGAGTTGATTGTCAATGGTACAGGTTACAGCTTTGCGATAAAAGAACAAGTTGAAAATTTCCTTCCGTAACGATAATAAAATGGTGTTTTGCAGTATGCACGTGGCCTTGCAACAGTAGAAGGTTATAAGGGATATGGAGCTGAGCAAGGCAACAAGGTACCCAATTTCTATGTTAGTGATTGTTTTCTTTTTGACTGTCCTGTGTTCACTTCGTTCTTAAGATTGTATATATGAGTCTAGTGCTTGTTATCGGACAATATACTGAGTTGTATGTTATTACTTTATAAGAGGATTAAAGGAACTACTGAGACTCGAAATTTTTTCTCGCCTTAACATCCATGTTCAAATTTGCCACAGACCATGTTTTGACTTGTATATTTAATGAGCAGTCTGCCATTCTTAACCTTGCAAAGGTAGGAAGAACCTTCTGCAGTAGGTTAAACTTCTACCTGCAACTTGCAGGCATTGAGAAAGGCCATTGCGGAAACATTTTACAAAGATGTGCAGGTAAAAGACACAGAAGTTTTTGTATCAGATGGCTCACAATGTGATATTGCTCGCCTTCAGGTAGTTTTTTCAATTTCTTGGTGCTTCTATGTTTTCCGATCTTTTTCTATTTTCTATTTCCCATCAGAGAAAATAACTTGAATCAAGCTATGGGTTTGATCGAGTTGAGTTAGCTAAACTATAATTTATTTCCGTATGTACAGCTGCTCTTGGGTTCCAACGTGACAATGGCTGTGCAAGATCCATCATTTCCGGTGACAAATTTTCCTTCCCGTCTGTCTGTCTATCATATTTCAACTGTTTCTTTCGATTGATATTACTGTAATGCAAGAGCATGGTTAGACAAACAAAAATTTTGGAACTGGTTCATTTCGTGCATTTGCTCCTTGTCTGTTCATGTGTTTGGAACAAGTTAGTAGCTAAGGAAGAAACTTACAAAATATAGTTCTTGGAATGCTGGCAAACAGAAGCTTTATAAAATTCTGTTGGTTTCACACTTTAGTTTCCTGAGGCCAGTTCTGAGATGAAAGTTAACTCTAACATTGCAAGTTCATGATGGGACAGGCTTATATAGATACAGGCGTCATAATTGGTCAGGCTGGTGATTTTGAAGAAAAAAGTGGCATGTATAGCGACATTGAGTACATGAAATGCGGACCTGAAAATAATTTCTTTCCTGACTTGGCCAAAACCTCAAGAACAGATATTATCTTCTTTTGCTCTCCAAGTAATCCCACTGGTCATGCCGCAACATGGCAGCAATTGGAGGAACTTGTGAAATTTGCAAAGAAGAATGGATCCATTATAATTTTTGATTCCGCATATGCTGTTTACATATCAAATGATTCTCCTCGGTCAATCTTTGAAATCCCTGGCGCCAGAGAGGTAAGAGCTGATACCCCAGCCGTGTTTCTTGCGCAGAGATTGAGACAGGCACTCTGAAAGTTTAAGTTTTTGTTGTGGTAGATAGCTATATCTGTTCATAAGTCTTTGCCGTTGCACTTTTCTTTACAATTCCATTTCCAGGTTGCGATTGAAGTTTCGTCATTCTCTAAATTTGCTGGCTTCACGGGTGTTCGACTTGGTTGGACTGTTATTCCTGAAGAGCTGCACTTTTCAAATGGTTTTCCAGTCATCAAGGACTTCGATCGCATTGTGTGCACTTGCTTCAATGGAGCATCAAATATAGCTCAGGCTGGTGGACTGGCATGCCTCTCAGCAGAAGGTTTCATGGTATGAGCTAGTGCAGGACGCAATTTCCTGCACGAACCCCATCTAAAATTGATTTCAAACCACCATGAGTTGTGCATGGCCCACACAAACTGCCACTTGTGAACAAGGAGACATTGACCTCATCTTATTCAAAACTATTCAATTCAGGAAACCAATTTCTTTAATTCTTGTGTTGATAGATCCTTAACTCTTGCTTTGTATGAAGCAGAAAATTGATAAACTGAATATGGGTGTTTCAGGCTGTTCGTTCCAAGGTTGACTGTTACAAGGAGAATGCAAAAATACTGAAAGATACTCTTGTTTCCCTGGGCCTAAATGCATACGGAGGTGATGATGCCCCATATGTATGGGTGCATTTTCCTGGTTTAAAATCTTGGGATGTGTTTGATAGGATTCTGGAAAAGACCCACATGATCACTGTACCAGGTTCCGGATTTGGTCCTGGCGGCGAGGAGTTCATAAGAATCAGTGCATTTGGACACAGGGAAACGATCCTGGAAGCTTCGAAGAGGCTTAAACATCTTTTCTGACAAACAAAGACAGGGAGGACCCTGCTGCTTTTGCTACAACTTCATATACTAAATAAATTGGCGTAATAACTTAATAAATTAGAACTATTGTATGTGCTGTGCACGGCTCTGGAGAACCAACTTTTTATTTCTTACGTCTATCTTTGAAATAATGAGAAATTCATATTTATGAATGGCTAAAAATTATTGGAAACTAGTTTACTCGAGATCCTTGTTTCAAAAATGATGCAAACATTCAGAATCCCCATCTCTGTCAAGGCTGGTAGCACAGGTTCCATTTAAGCTTCGGTATTTTATTCTCATAGGAGACGGAAAAAACACTTCAGACCCGGAGGCAGTTGAGACAACGTCGGCACGGCATATAAGCCAAAGCCAACAGTCATGGGGCACCTAACAAGAAACTTTTTATTTGACGTAGGCATATCAGGGCAAGAATCTTATGCAATGCCATTCCACAGGGGAGTCGGTAATACAAACGTCCCGCTCTTTATGCATCTCTTGCGAAGGCCAGGTTATCGAACCACATGTAGGTAAGTTTAGCCGGAAAACTCTCGTCAATTCTTTTCTTTCTTACATGCTTAATCTCAAATGCCTAGCATCGCTCCAATCCAACATGACAATGGCCATTACGATGTTATCCACCAGGTTTCGACCAAGGAATGTCGCAAGAAAATTAACTCGAGCCATGAAGCAAACATCATACAAATAAAATTGCAATCGAATGCTTGTCGAACTACTGATGGAAACAAGTCTGCTATTAATAGTCAATTACTACCATAAACAAACAAGCAGCATGATGTCTGGCATAGGCAGCAAAAGCGAGCAACAAAACAAAATCAATAGAAACTCTAGATTCGGCCAACATGCAAAAATACATGTAAAATTGCATTTAGAAGAGAGATGTGCCCTTCCCCTTCTTGTCTCCACCAATTTCAAAATGCTTGCATCTCTGCAAGAAAAATGAGCTAAATATGTTAACATCAATAGAACAGCTGATATGAAATGCCCAAAGCAAGTAAACAAACACTCCTGTGGAAGGCAAACCTTGATTGGATGCTGAGACACGTGCTTACAACCTTGACACTGCAACCTCAGAACAATCTTCTTTGTAGTTTTGGCCTGAAATTGAATAACACAATTTTGTGATTCAATCATTAACCCTTCTACAACTTAGAACAATCAGATTGATACTTGAGCTGAAATTTTGGTTATTTAGAGATATGAAAAGCATCATGTTCATTTTCATGCAAACAAAAGTTGAAGATACTGAATATTAAAAAAAATATATACCTTCTTGTGGAAAACAGGCTTTGTCTGACCTCCATAACCTGACTGTTTGCGATCATAACGGCGTTTCCCCTGAGCAGCAAGGCTATCCTTACCCTTCTTGTATTGGGTAACCTTGTGCAATGTGTGCTTTCTGCACTCCTTGCTCTTGCAGTATGTCTTCTTGGTCTTAGGAACATTCACCTATGAATCACAAGTGAAATTAAGAAAACATTACGAAGCCAAATATAACAGCAAACAATTTATTGTCACCATAGAATTAGGTGCAGTAAAACTCAAACACTTTCTTCCTAGCGTTTAGAAAGACCATACGAGCTAAACTTAATTCAACTAAGTTAGTTTTAGTTTATTTCTCAGGTTTAGAATGATAAACTCTTGACGGTAACAGTGGCACCTCGAGAGCATTTCAAGGAAATAAAATAATGCCACAAACATGAAAAAAGACAACGAAAAACAGGAAATCACAATTTGTCATATGATTTAACGACATAATCAATTCAACAAGGAATCACATGATAATGCTAAAACCATAAGTCACACGAATGGTCATTAGAACAGAACCAGTAATGATTTGCAAAACGAAGAAAAATTAAAATGCTTGCAACCTATCAACTTGATGCAAAGTAATTCATCAAAAAATAAACAGAGGACTTCTATAAATAACCCTTTCATTAAAGAATTCATTCGTGGGAAGTGAACAAACCAGTAAAAAATAAAAGGAAGTCGTTGTGTAAAGTAGCGAAATACATGCAAATCACAGCATTAAACTTAATAAACAATTACATGAGAAGACGAGCACAGCGAAGAGGTAAAGAAGGAAACGGAGAAGCGAAATTGAGCATACCATTTTGGGACTCCTGGAAAACCCTAGCGTGTGTGCGGTGGAGGGCAGGAATCCGGATGCTACGTTTTTATAGTGTTGATTTTATGCGTAGGACGCTAGGGTTTCAAACTTTGTGTTACGGGTCGGGTTTTCTGAGAAAAGAAATTAGGGATATTTATAAAAATATACAAAATTTTATTTTATATTTTTAAAAATCTAATGTCACAAATTTTTTTTTTTCAAATCTACCTATTTTTTTAAAAAAACTAAAATTTTTTGAAATTTTTTTTTAAAAATACCCACTTTTCCTCAATATCTCATTATACCATGATTTTTTCTACAATTTCTCATATCCTTTTTTCTTTTCTTTT
>CANYBF012672053.1:0-12771 GCA_948192965.1 Dalechampia spathulata | reverse complement strand
AATTTTAGCTTTATCCATTCTAATTCCTTCTCTCGAAACCACATGGCCCAAAATAAGACCCTGGTCTACCATAAAATGACATTTTTCATAGTTGAGAACCATGTTCTTTTCAATGCAACGCTGCAACACTTTTCCAAGATTTTCAAGACATTCATGAAAAGAATTTCCATAAACTGTAAAATCATACATGAATACCTCTATTATATTTTCCACAAAATCTGAAAACATACTCATCATACACCGTTGAAATGTTGCGAGTGCGTTACATAACCCGAAAGGCATGCGATTGAACGCAAAGGTTCCAAATGGGCACGTGAAAGTTATCTTCTCTTGATCCTCTGGGGCCACAGGGATCTGGAAAAACCCCATATATCCATCCAAACAGTAGTAATGGGTTTTACCTGCCAAACGTTCCAACATTTGGTCAATAAAAGGAAGGGGAAAATTATCCTTACGAGTAGCATAATTTAATTTACGATAATCAATACAAGGTCAAAACCGCCACCCGTTTTGAACATAGGTGGGAACCATCTCTCCATCCTCATTTTTGACTACTGTTACTCCAGTCTTTTTAGGCACAACGTGAACTGGGCTGACCCATTGACTGTCAGAAATGGGATATATCATCTATGCATCCTGTAGGCGTAAGATCTCTTTTTTCACTACTTCCATCATCGTAGGATTCAATCTCCTTTGAGCTTCTCTAATAGACTTCTTATCAGGTTCTAAGAGAATCCTATGCATGCAAGTCGAGGGACTTATGCCTTTAATATTAGCGATTGTCCAACCAATAGCCTCTTTAAATTTTTTAAGGACTACAACCAAGGACTCCTCTTCTTCTTTGCTAAGCTTGGTGAAGATAATTACAGGCAAGGTTTCTCCAACTCCAAGGTAGGCATATTTCAGGTGGTTGGGTAAAGGTTTGAGCTCCAACTCGAGTGCCTGCAAAGATGAACGAACTAGTTTAGAGCAATTTTCATTAGGAATATAATTTTGTTCAACCATTGGCTCCTCATTTAATTCATTGACGACCTATTCTGCTTTGCTCCTAAACATGAGCGTCTCCTCAAGATCTTCAATATTATTCAATGCCATCAATAACTCATCTTCATTTTGCATTTCAAAAATTTACTGTACACACAGCTCAATCACGTCCACAACACGAAGATTGAAGATTTCTAGGGGGTGTTTCATTACTTCATACATGTTAAATTTAATAACCTCCCCATCAAATTCCATGGTCAATGTCCCAGAATGGACATCGATCTTGGTTTGAGTAGTGGTTAGGAATGGTCTTCCTAACAATAAATCGGACGATCTTAGAGATGACTTGTCCTCCATCTGTACAACATAAAAATCTGCAGGAAAAATTAATTCATTAACTTTCACAAGTACATCTTCCAAAACTCCAATAGGATAAATTGTTGACTGGTTTGCCAATTAGATCACAACACCTGTTTCCTTCAAGGGACCTACATTTAAGGACTTATATATGCTTGCAGCCATAATGTTAATTAATGCTCCAAGGTCACACATAGCATCTCTTATGCCCGTAACACCTATTCTGACAGGAATAGTAAAAACTCCCTTATCTTTGCATTTAAGGGGTACCTTCCTTTGGATGACTGCTGATACACTTTCATTCATATTCACCTTTTGAAAACCGACTAACTTCCTCTTGTTGGTACATAAATCATTGAGGAACTTGGCATATCTAGGCACTTGCTTAATGGCCTCAAGTAAAGGAATGTTAACCTGCACTCTTCGGAAGGTTTCTAGAATTTCTTTTTGTTCTATATCCCTTATGGTTTTCTCCAAACGTTCAGGGAAAGGGCATTGGTTGATTGCTGGTTCAACGGCCTTCTTATGGGCATAATCTCTTAAAACGTTCCCAATACTCATGGAGATTTTCTGAATCTTTTTACCTGGTCGAGCAAATTTCTCTCTTGATTTGGGCAGCTCGTTTTGCTGGAAAAAATTTATCCAGAAAAAGCCTCGCCATTTCATTCCATGTATTGACTATTCCTAAGGGTAAATAGTAGAGCCAATCCTTCGCAGCATCTACAAGAGAAAAAGAAAATGCTCTCAATTTAATATGCTCAAGATTTACACCTTGCAGTTTCATACCTGTGCAAATGATATGAAATTCTTTCAGGTGTTTGTATAGGTCTTCGTTTTCTAAGCCCCTAAAAGAAGGTAACAATTGAATTAATCCAGATTTAAGTTCAAGGGGTCCTATTAAGTCCTCATAAGTGATACAAAGGGGAGACTGGTCTATGGGCGCAGCACCTATTTGTCTGAAAGTTTGATCATTGTTTGCGGCTATAATGTCTGCTTTAACAAAACTCTCACGATTAAAGAAATCTTCACTGTCTGTATCCTTGTGGGCACTAGAATTCTCTGAACCCAAGGCAAGTTTCTTGAGTTTTGCCTCTTTCCTCAATCTCTTCGCAGTCTTTTCAATTTCTGAATCAAAGCTAAGGTTACCTGCAGAAGATCAAGTCATAAATAAAAGATTAAAATGAGTTGAACACTGTCCCCGGCAACGGTGCTAAAATTTGATCAGGTGTTGAACCATCAAATTAATTCCTAACTCCCAGCATGATAGAAATTAAACTTTTGTAGCAGCGGAAGTAAGGGTTGATCCTACAAAGACGGGAAACCTTTTTAATCCTTTGCTTATAAATTTAAAAGAAAAGAATTTTTTGGAAAAGAATAGAAATGAATTTTCATGAAATATTAAATGGAAAATTAATAATAAAAAGCTTCCCCTTAATCAAAAGCATCAAGCAACCATTTAAAATATTATGATCATCGACTCAATGATAGACTAATGGATATTTGTGTCTCACCAAGCAGGTTATAGAAAGCCGAAGATAGCTTCGCACTAACCAATCCTTCCTTAGGTTTTAAGGCGCCATGAACCAGCTCTATGAAATCGCCTCTAGTTTCGGGATAGACACGGTGGAAATAGATTCTCCCAAAGTCTTCCTAAAACCGCATGAAGAAATAGAAGAACCCGACTCAAGCTAACTAGAGCAACCCAACATTCCTCATAGTTCAAGCCAGACCGTTATGCCCACAAGGAGAGTACTTAAGTCCCACAAAAGTAGCCCTTGTTTGCCACTTCAGTGAGTTGAATGACAATTACGGATTAAGCAACCTGCTTAGCGATATATTGAAATTAAGACTTATGCGATGGGCCCGATTCACATAATCCCAAACCGACAATAGTTCTATGAATTTTAGAGCAAAACGGATGGTGATTTCCATTGGGATTAAAAACAATTTAGGTCTCACATAACTTCAGTGGTCTTTGCTTGAATTGCTTCCGCTTAAGGGAAAAGGTTTGCCTAACCAAGCATCATTGGCAGCAAATCAAGAAAAAGAATAAAAACAAATTCCAAATAGAAAAATAATGAAAATAAAGAAAAGGTAATTTTATTAATAAAATGGAATTTGATTCAATATGTTTCTCCCCCTTCCACTAGGAACAAAGTCTCCTATTTATAAGAGTAAAAATAACCTAACAGAGAGTAAGGGATAATCCCTTCATCGATTACAAAAGATCCTATCCTAATCCAATATTAAAAATTTAAATTAAAAATAAAGGTCAAACAGGTCGTTGTGCCCTCCTCTTATGCCGCAAGCGTTAATCAGATGCCTTAATCCAGAAAAGCGTCCAGATTCATTCTTTTAAGCACTTTTCCTTCCTTGACCCTGATGAGTCCTGCAAAACATAAAATACGCACAAATTATTTATTCTAGCTAATATCCTAACCTAAAATGGATCCTTTTAACCAATAAAAACTACCATTTTGATGTTTGATCAGTAATCATCAATAATGATAAGTGCATAATGCATTCCACATAAACTAGCTACCCTAGTTGGTCCAAACAAGTCCATATGCAATAGTTGCAAAGGTTTAAAAGAAGTTACCTTGTTTTTCACCTTAAATGAAGACTTTACCTATTTTCCTATTTGACAAGCCTCACATACTTTATCCTTAGCAAATTTAATCTTTGGAAGTCCTACCATATGCTCGTTCTTCGCAAGATTGTCAATGCTTTCGAAGCTAGCATGTCCAAGCCTTCTATGTCAAATCCATGAGTCCTCACTTATAGAAATAAGATACTTCACATATTTGTTAGCAAAAGAATCTAAATCAATTACATACACATTTTTTACTCTATCACCTTGAAATACTAACAAATCATCATTTATCCTGTAAACGAAACAACCATTAAGATTAAAGATAACTTTATATCCATTGTCACATAATTGACTAATACTAAGCAAGTTATGTTTCAATCCCACTACTAACAAAACATTGTTAATTGAAAAGTTGGAATCATTACTAACCTTACCAATTCCAAAAACCTTACCTTTGGCATTGTCTCCAAAGATGACATTACCTCTATCAAAGTGTTCCAAGTTTGAAAATAGGCTTGCATTTCCAGTCATGTACCTTGAACAACCACTATCAAAGTACCATTTGTTTACACTTATTTTTAAGCTCAAGCAAACCTATCAAACACAAACATAAACACATTCATTTCTTTTTAGGTACCCAAATGTATTTGGATCCTTGGGGGTTAGAAGTATACATGTCATCATTCTAATGCATTTTCCTAATGAAACATATATTTGTAATATGCCCCTTTCTATTATAATAATGACATATGACATTCCTAAATCTAGAATGATTATGCACATAATTCCTTTTGGATGCATGAGGATGATTATGATTGCATGAACATGAATAATGATGCACTTTATTGGTATGCATTCTATTGACCTTAGGATGAACATGTTTCCTTTTTAAATCCTTTTGTTCTTATAAGGAGGTGGAAGCTTTTACAAAAATTGTGCCCTTAAAAGTATTGGAAGAGTTTTGATTAAAACCAATTCCTTCTTTATTACCACTAAGTTTTTGATGTTTCAAAATGGAATCAATTTTAACACTACCTTGTTCAAATCTTGAAAGATTATCTTTTAACAAATCATTTTCTTTCAAAATCTTAGCATTTTCATCCTTTAAAAACTTATTTTCCTTTTGAACATTTTCAAGCATAGTTTTGTAAGAGTTAAATTCATTTTGTAACTCATTTTTCTCCTTAGAAATACATGCATACTTACTCTGAAGAGATTGATGCTTCCTAGCTGAGTTTTCATATTTTCCTAAAAGTTCTTCTAATGCATCACATTCATCATCATCATCACAATCATCATTGTTATAATAAGATTAAGATGACATGGTTACCTCATTCTTCTCATCATCTAAGAATGCCATGAAGCAAAGATTGGTTGCTCCCTCATCACTGGACACCTCTTCATTGGTCTCACTATCATCAGCCCATGTAGCCTTTAATGCCTTCTTTTTGAATGGCTTGAATGGTTTATTGAGGCAAGGGCATTCATTCCTCATGTGTCCTAGCTTATTGCATTCATAGTAAATGGCTTGATTCATTCGAAAGTTGTCCCTTTAATTCAAGTCCCATCTTGCCTCAAATGGCTTCTTGCCATTCCTTTCGAACTTCTTCTTTTTCATGAGAAGATTCTTGACACGTTTGGAAAGGAGGGTGACTTCATCATCAATCTCCCATTCGCTTGTTAAAGAGGCATCTTCTTTTTTTAAAAGCTTTAATGGTAATCCCTCTTCTTTTATCTTCCTCTACCCCTTACTTTAGAGTAATCTCATGAGTAAGAAGCTTTCTGAGAAGTACATCGGTTAATAGAACTGATAAATCATTTGCTTCTTCAATGGAGGTTACTGTAGCCGCCCAATCCTTCTTTGGCAGCACTCGTAAGATTTTGTTGTTGATGTCTTCCTTTTGGTACATCTTGCCTAACTTCATCAGACCATTTGTGATCACAATAAGGCGGTTGTACATTTCTAAAATTGACTCATTCACCTTCATTGTAAACAACTCATATTGATGAGTTAGCAGCTGAACCTTCTTGGTTTGGACTTAATTTGTGCCTTCATGATGAGTCTCCAAGGCGTCCCATATTTGCTTTATCATGACACAATATGAAACTCATCTGTATTTCTCACGGATAATAGCACAATACAACATATTCATTGCCTTCTTATTCCTCGTATTCACTTTAAATTCTTCTCTTGTCCAAGTTGCCTTGGGTTTGAGAGTTATAATACCATCTGTTGTAGTTGTTAGAGGGGAAAACTCATTCTCAATTAGATCAAACAAATCAACATCATCACTCTATAAGAAGACTTATATTCTGTGCTTCCCATAAGGATAGTCGGTTCCATCAAAGAATGGGGGTCTTGTGTAAGACTGGCTTTCAATACTTTGGGTTGCTATAGGATCTGTCACTTTAGAATTTTACTTCTAATGACAAATGAGCACCAATGCTTTGATACCAAATGAAATCCCTGCAGAATTGGCAACACGTGTATGATTTATAATGATTCAGCACTAACTCTTGCCTACGTCCACTTCTCCAAAGTCTTCCACTTAGGGTTCCGTTAAAATCAATCAACCAATACACAAATGGATTCCTCAATTGAATCCAAACCCCAATGTTTTCAAGCTCACACTCAAACCTTTACAATAATTACAATCTTACAGTAATTAAACTCTCAAATACAAGTTAATGCCCCAAGTATTAATCTCACACCAACCCACAATTACAAAACCCAACACTTAGGCTGTAGGAATACAACACAAAGAGAGTTTACAATACTTGAATTGCAATACAAACTTACTTACTATTGAAGTTTGAAGCTTAAAGGAATCTTTGCTCTACAAAAAATAGCCATTAGATTTGAATAAAAAGTGTATGTTCTTGAAAATAGAACCGTTAGACAGTGTTTAAATTGAATCTGGAAAGTCACGTACAGTCATACGATTTTCATACGCCCATACCAATTCAAAAACACAACTTCAAACAGAAGGCAAAAAGCTTGGTACGATTGTACCACCAATTAGTATGCCCGTACAGAAGCAATTCTACTGACAAGCAAAATTCCTGTGAGCAACAGTACGCCCGTACCACCATTGGTACACCCATACCAAAACCAATTTCCTGACAAACAAAATTTCCTACAAGCAACGGTACACCCGTACCATACATTAGTACACTCATACCACACACAGTAAAGTTAATCTAACTTGATACGGTCAATCGTATGGCTGTACCACACAACGAACACAAGTGGTATGCCCGTACCACATATAGAAATCTTATTTAAAATTGCAAATAACTTAAATTGACTCACACAAAATACACACATCAAAATTATGGGTCTAACAGTTTTAATTTAAAAGTTCTATTCAAAATTAAATATAACTACTAATTTTCTATTATCTAATTTCAGTTTAAAAATTCTATCTAAAATCAAATATGAAAATTAATTTTTTTATTATCTAATAATTTTATATTTTAAAATTTGTTTATTATTATTTAATAATATAGTTTTAATTTTTTACTTACAACATATTAGAATTAAACTAAAGTTATTGATATAAAAATAATTATTTATTAAACATGTAATTATTATGTAGATAAAGTTATAGTTTAATTTATAATCACTTAATTATTTTCTTAATTACATATCTCATTCAAACCATTAATACCGTAAAAATAATAAATACTTTAGAATACAATTTATTTACATATATATAAAGATAAGTTAAATATGTTTAAAATAGAATCTTAAAGCTAATTTTTATTAATTTTAGTGGATAAATTTCTTTCATCAAAAAATAATAATATCAAAATTATTATATTTTATAATTTATTTTGAATTACCTTTAAAGTTTTAAAATTAATATAAATAAATAATAAAAAATTATTTGATTGAAATTTTATGATTATTAATTAGTTAAATTTAAAAATATGATTATCTAAATATTATATTTGAAATTAAAATATGAATACTAATTATTTTTATTATCTAATTTTTAT
Source organism: Dalechampia spathulata (assembly GCA_948192965.1). Classification (NCBI taxonomy): domain Eukaryota; kingdom Viridiplantae; phylum Streptophyta; class Magnoliopsida; order Malpighiales; family Euphorbiaceae; genus Dalechampia; species Dalechampia spathulata. The sequence goes on along the minus strand of CANYBF012672053.1, from coordinate 4,835 downwards.
ATAAGGATTACATAATATATTTTATATATATATATATATATATATATATATATATATATATATATATATATATACACTGAAAGAGCCTTGCAAATTAATGTAACTAAAAGTAATGAATTTTCATTTTTACCCCTTGAAAATGCGAAGAAAAATAGTGAATTTCTATTTGTGAATTTCTAAATTTAGTCTTGTGTACGGTTCATGGGTTTCATCCGGCCTATACACTGCCCTTTTATAGTAAATATTTTTAAAATAATTAATTTTTATTTGAAATAAATTTTTTAATATTATAATAAATTTAAAATAAATCTATATAAAATTTTAAAAATTTTAATTTTATAAATTTTTTGGATATTTCAAAAAAATAATAAAGAAATGGAATTTTTATTTTTCAAAATTATTTTTTGAATTTTTAATTTTTTAAAAAATATTTTCGGAACTTTTTCTTGTTTAAAATAACAATTTATTTAATTATCTTCAAAAAAAATTAATTTATTCTGAAAAAAGCTACATTTTTCAAACTTAGTGTACAGAGAGGCCTTGGAAGTATTTAATTGAAATTGGAGTTTGTCTCGTTTATTGATGATAATTATGTCAAATTATATAAATAAAAAATATATAAAGTATTAATTTAATTCGCATGTTGTGCCTTTTAATTGAAATAATATTAATGATAGGATTAAAAATATTGAGAAGAATTTTTATTTGTCATAAATGTTATAATTAATTAAAATTTATAAAAGGAATATTTTTTACATTGTTAATTATATAATTGAGAGAAATTAAATATAAAATATAGGAAAAAAGGAAATAATTAATGTTAAGTAAATAATTGATTAGCAAATTTAATTATTTAATGTTAGTTATGAATATATATTTTATATTTAATTTAATTTAATTTAATTATTTTTAATTAATACTATATATATATATATAATATGAATACTCATAAATTAATTATGATTATTATTATTATTATTATTTTCAGTTTCTTTTTTTTAAAATTTGAATAAAATAATAAATTTTTACTTCAAATATATCATTTTTATTAATATTTATATATATATGCACGTTATGAAGTGATGAGTATTTTAGCTCGTTCTATCTAAAATCATATATAAATACTAATTATTTTATTATCTAATGATACAAATATCTGAAATTCAAATTTAAAATGAAAATGTGAAAAATGATACAAATTTGTAATATTTTAAAACTTATATTACAAAAATTAAGAGAAGTGAAGTATATTTTTTTCAAATTTTTAACTAAGAGAAATTGTAAACCTATTAATATATGAATATTTTTATGAATTTTAGTTTATAAAAATTTATTTTTTATCAAAAAATAATAATATTTACATTATTACATTTTACAATTTATTTTGAAGTACCTTTAAAGTTTTTAAATTAATATAAATAAATAATAAAAAATTAATCACATTAAATATTTTAATTGAAATTTTAGGATTATTAATCAATCAAATTTTAAAATATAATCATGCAATAATTACATTCAAAATTACATATAAATAATAATTATTTTCATTATCTAATAGTTTGATTTATTAAAATAAATTTTTATTATCTAATTTTTATAACAATTAATTTTTATCTAAGAATTTTATTCAATAATAAATATGAATACTATTAGTTGCAAAAATATTCCATATGATTAATGTTGGAGCTAATGTTTTCAAACTTACATTATAAAAATTACACAAAATAAATTGATTTATCATACTTTTCTCGAATATTTTTATTAAGAGAAAGTATAGTAACATATGACTTTTTTATTAATTTCAGTTGATAAAATTTATTTCTTATAAAAATAATAATATTAAATTATTATATTTTATAATACATTTATATTTTTTAAATTATAAATAAATAATTAATAATCCATCAAATAAAATATTTTGATTAAAATTTTAGGAATATTAATCAATTAAATTTGAAAATATGATCATGTAAGAACTATATTCATGTTACACCCAATAAATACAGGGTTAGTAGGATGAGAATATAAGTTATAACTAAAGAACTAATGGCATAATATGTAATTTGAGGAAAAATGAACTTAAGCTTATATTAAGTTACATAAGCATAATCGGGTCAAATGTGAAGACTAAATAATATGTATTCGGGTCGAGGAGTATGATAGGGTAGAATAATATTTGGGATAGAAACTAAGTTAAATATATGAATTAAAAATATTAAAATTAAATGTGCTTGAAAATGGAAGATGGGTGACCTTTATAGGAAACGCACGATTTTCAATCGTGTAAGCTGTTTTAGATAATTTAAGCTATAGAATCTTATCCGGAGTAAATCGGGAATTCTATTAAGCTATTTGGAGGTGTTCAAAATTGAAATATAGCTAAAGATATCGCAAAGGATATAAATGGTATTAATGAAATTGTTCAAGGGTAAAGTGAGAAATATGGAGAATTTGTAAGGGTAACCTTGGAAAATCTAATTTTAAGGATTAAATTGCTAATAATTAAAGTTGAGGGATTAATTTAAGATGTCTTAAAGTTTATGGAGGGACATGTTTGGTAAAATTGAAAGTTAGAGGGTTAAAGTGTGATTTCTTATAAATTCAAGGACTAAAGTGGTACTTTTTTCAACTTAAAGACTTATATTTATTAAATTAAGTAAGAAATAAGAGAGGGGAGGGGAGAAAAGTCAAAATTTTGGAGGGGGGAAGAAAAGAAGGAGAAAATCATCTTAAGGTAATTTCTTAATCATTTTTCATGAAATTTTTTTAAAGATTTTCATAGAAAAAGTAATAATTTTCAATTCTCTATCATTTGGTATAAGTTTTACCTTAGGAAAGTTGAAGAATAAGTTGGTGGAAGTAAGTGAGAGATTAGAGATTTTTGGGGATTTTTTGATTAAGGTAGATTTAAGTTGATTTTACGGTAGAATAACATGTATTTATCATGAATTAAGCTTTGGTTTGAATTAAAATGATGTGAAATGACTTTAATGATGAATGAAGAATTAGGCCAAGCATGGGTTCTTTATGGAAATGTAATTTAGTTTGATTAAATGATGGATAATGGAAGGAAATTTGTTAAAATTAATGATTATAATAAGAACCATGAAAGAATGGAAGTGAAATGATGAAAATGTATGCTTGTATATTTGGTCAAAGAGGGGTGTGCATATATGTGAAGGGTTTGACGAGGAATGAATGTGTTTAGGTGTGAATTAGAATGAAAAATGATGATTTGAAGTGTTAGAAGAGAATAGAATTCAAGAAAAACCAATATTGTTTAAGGACATTTTTGGCTATTATAGGTTTTTGTAGTATTTATCTTGTTTAAATGTATATGATGATAGAAATGTATTTTAATAATTGACAATGTATGATATTTGATGAATAATATGTAAAATTTTAGGTGGATAGGATATTAGAGGAGTAAATGGTTGTATATTGTGCTTAATTTGAGATTTGATATTATATATTGTGAATTATGTTGGAATATGAATTGGAGATGCAAAAATGATGTTTTGAAGGAAGGGAATTATGTTTTCTGCAGGTAGATTAGTAGATTTGGAAGATGTGATTTTGGAATATCCGAATTACAGATAGAATTATGTCAAAATTTTGTCAGAATTTTATAATTCGGATAAGTAGTTAAATAAGGTGAAGAAAGGGGTTTAAAGATGATTAATATAGTAACTTACTTTAATATGATGAATGGAAGTGGGAAGTGGGCTTTAGTTACTCTGTAGTTTTTACAGTAGTTGGAAAAGTTAGGTTATGAAGCTTATTTTGATAGTTCTGTCACATTCTATTATTACAGTTAAAGGAAACAAAAGAAGTAAAGAAGAGAAACAGAAGGAAGTGGAAAAGAAATTCCATTAGAGGTGCGTGCATAATAATCATATTATGTATTAATTTTAAAATGATTTTATTTAAAATATTTATTTAATTATCTATTTTCTATGATCTATTACAGAATTGATATTTAAAATCCCAAGTTTGAAGGCAACACAAGAATTAAAAAGGAGTTGAAGAGAGTGAAAATGGACACAAGAAATTTATAATGGTTCAGCCAACAAATGCCTACATCCACTTACCCAAGCAAACAACTTAAGTTTCCACTAATACAATACACAAATACAACAAATAATTCTTCAATAAGAATTCAATCACTAGTGTTTTCCCAAGGCTTACATTAAACCCTTACAACAAGTGTTTTCCCAAAACTCACATTAAACCTCACTCAATCACAAACGCTTCCTATCTCTCAAAACATAACCCAAGAGAAAGAACAACAATGATTGAAAACCCAAAAATCCTTTTCAAAGGATTTACAACTCAAGAAATCAAGAAATACTCAAGAATATATCAAAATGTATTTAACAAAGAAAATAATGATTATAGATTGATTTCCTACCTTCAATAAGGTTAATCTATACTTATATAAGCTATTTTAAGCTTATATGACTGTTGGCGATGCATTAAATGCAAAATAGAGCCGTTATATAACTTTTCAAAAATGCTGAAAAATACATATTTCAACCCGTATAGTCATATGTCTTCCCATACGCTTGTATGACACCCAAAATATGACTCCAAAATGATGCCAAAGCATCATGTATGGCCGTACCACCAAGTAATACACCTGTACCAAACTTTCTGCATAATTTTCCACCCTGTACGGTGTGAGCGTACGTATCTGTTTCTCGGCTTTTCCAGTTTTACAGGTTTTAACTTTTGAGAAAAACGGAATGTGTGGAGTCGCCACCTAGTTTGTTTCTATTAACCCAATTTGAATTAACTTTGAAAACTAGGAAATAAAACTTTGGTTTTTCAGAGTT
>CANYBF012671756.1:0-16183 GCA_948192965.1 Dalechampia spathulata | reverse complement strand
TTTAAAATTTTCACCTCGAATTACACGTATTTCCAAAATTCCACATCATCACCCTATTTTTGATCATACAGGGGATAATTTAATTACCTAAATTGTGAATTATTTTTATGCTAAAAATGAGGATGTGACATAGGGAGCCTAGCTAGAGCCAATTAGTCTCTAAATCCTAAGAATTTAATTAATTAAGTGTTTAATTAATTTTAGAGGAATTTTGGCATAGTTTAGCCTTGCTCAAGAGCAATTTTCGGACCCCCTTCAGATGACCCCAAGCTCTATATTTATAGAGCCAAGTTATTGTTTGGCAAAATTGTAATTTTCTATCCAAAAATTGAAAATTTAAAGGCTATGTGCACCACACGTAGCCTATGTGCGCAGCATGTAATGCTACATGCTGCGCATATAGCATTTTGACCCGTTGCATGGGGCCCACTGTGGTTGCTTCGAGACGTGCGCCCTGTCACACCCAGCCTATACTTGGGGTAATATGCTCTCGTAGCATAAGTATTGATCCTCCCCATAAAAAGAACCGCTGCTTAAATCACAAGGGATACTTCGTCTCTAAAATCTATTAAGGTTCGTATGGGTACACGTCCGTGTATTGAGCGGTGAAAGGAAGTAACAGTGTTGCATACATACGTAAGACACATTGTACCCTGGATAACAATCATTCATTCATTCATTCATGCAATTCATTACTGTGAGCAACTCAATTATATTATATATATACAATACCAGTCATACAACAGGGTTCATATAATTCCTACACAAATACACTATAAAATACAGAGTAGACTACTGCCACTAGGATCAATAGAACTACTCTAACAAAAATGAACCGGAGTATGCCCCTAGGGTCCCATACCACTTTGAGAAGGATCTTCTCTGCTGACAACCTCTACTGTTGGTCAGACTGCTCCCTCGAAGGCGTAGAACCTATGTTCATCAAATGATAAATGTTGAGTATAAAACTCAGTGGTGCTAAGGAAACATAAGTCAAATACACAGGTATAACTTGATACACAGCAACTATCATAAGCATCATATATCAAACATTTCAATTCATCAATAACATCATCGTACAGACCATTATAGCACACATTTCTAGTACAAGCAATGTAAATGTAGCTATGCCTTACATTCTTCCCCATTCTCATTTCACTCATTCACTCTTGTTTTCTTGTAATTATGCACATTCCTTTCACACATACTGGGTCCCTGTAGGCACCGGTACTCATCTCCCGAAGGAGGGCATATAAACATATGGTGCTTTGCACACTTTTTCTACTGTAGGTCTCAAGATTCATCTCCTTTTAGGGAGGGTAATAACCTAAATGATTCCATTAGGAATCCCATCATTATTTGACCTAGTATGCCCAAAGCTTAACTCTGCTCTCATCACTCTCTTTCGTTTTCCCTTCCTTAGCTCCATGCATGCCATACAAGTGCTTATGCATGTTTAAGTCATGAACTATCCTCATTTCATCATAAATAAATGATAACATGCATCAAATATTAGTATACCAATAAGAAACATCATTTCTAGACCTTCCTTAGGTCTCAAGGAAAGAACAAACCAAATCGACACATATTACATAAACTTAGCACAAACCTAGAGTCGAACTACTTCTATCAATCCTGTCACTGTCAAGCACCACTTCAATCTATCACTCTCGCACAAGCTCAAAGCCTAGAAACTCAAACTCTAATGTTTACAAAATGTTTAAGAGGGTTAAGGGTGAAAGAAAACTGACTCAAAACGTATAAAATATCTTTAAAATGGTCAAACTTAAGTCGTGCACGACCGTACGGATCCTGGTACGCCCATACCAAACTAAAACTTCTAATGCACACAATTTCCTATGAGGGAAGGTACGCCCGTACCACATTTGGTACGCCCATATATCCTCAATCCACCTGATAAACCCAATTTCCTGCGAGTTCACGTAAGGCTGGACTACCCTTTGGTACGCCCATACGGTCTCCAGGAGCCTAACTCCCTCAATTCCCCTGTTTTGGTACGCCCGTACGGTGATTTGTACGCCTGTAGCACTCTCAAACCTCCTTCTTCCACTCTTCCTAACCTCATTCCTGAATTACCTAATCCACAATCAAGTATAAACACTTCAAAAACCTCACTCACAGTATACTAAACTCGGTGTTTGCCCCTTTTACTACGAAGATACCTCAATAAGGCGGCAACACTCTCACATCTCGTCCTCATAACATAATAATACATGTCTACAAATACAATATCACGTCACTCAATCAATACACTCGACATCATCCTATTCATGCGCCAGCATTCATAAAGAGATTCATAAATCAAGAAAGCAATATCATATTTCATTCATCAAGTACATAGGCACATAAATACACATACACATACGTCCGATTACACATTCGCATATGCATACATGCACATTCTCATACATAAGGACCAAACTACCAAGGTCTCATATGCAGGTATGACATGCCCCATGCCCCATAAGTATCATTTTATATGCCAAGACATTGTGTAATGTGGCTCACATCTAGTTTGATCTCGGTAAGGCTCCCGACCAAATGTCTTTTTATGCTATATGCGTAATACATAGTATTATATGTTACACATATATCGTTTTGCCCTTATTCATTTTACCTCGCTCAGGCAAAACGGGATATGAGCCATATGTCAAACAAGAGTCATTTGATATTCTAAGACATTGTGTAGTGAAAAGTACTCCATATTTGGTCTCGAGAAGGCTACCAACCAAACATCTTTTTTCGTTAAATAGTATGCATAGTACCATACACCCTATTCATACATTTCACCTTATATGGGTGAAATGTAATACGTGTCACATGTCAAATATGCATTATTTGACATTCTAAAATGTTGTGCTATGTGGAGCACATTAGATTTGGTCTCGAAAGTGGGCTCTACCAAATGTCTTATTTTTGCTACATGCGTAGCACATAATGCTATATGCTACGCACATAGCATTTTCACCCTATGCGCACAGGCTCGTACGAGTGAAATGTAATGTGAGCCATATGTCAAATAAGCATCATTTAACATATTAAGACATTTTGCAATGAAAATTTTTTCGAATTTGGTCCAAAAGGTGGGCCCACCAAACGTCTTTTTTTCCTTGCATAGTGCTATGCACTAAATCTGTTTTGCTTGCGTATTTCACCTCACACAAGTGAAATGCAATGCGTTTCTTATGTCAAATAAGCATCATTTGACATATTAGAGTGTTGTATAAAATGGCCCTTTGTTAGGTGGGCCTTGGGTGATGCGCCCCATCAAGCATCCTATTTCGGGCATATAGTGCTATACCCCAAAAAATGTAGCATTTGCATGCTATGTGTTTTGCATGTCAAATAAGCGTTATTTGATATTGTAAGACGTTATCGACATATTTTATTTATATGGGCCCCATCAGGTGGGCCCTACTTATGGGTCCTGTATGTGGGTCCCATCAAACATTTTTTAACCTAAGTGTTATGCATGCAATGTTATGCACTTAATATGCTCTGCATGTCCAGAATACTTAGAGGGAACTAAGTAAGGCGATGGGCCCTGCTAAATATCATGGTAGGCCCCACCAACTGTAATGTGCTCTGTACATCCAGAGCACTTAGAGGAAGCCAAATAGGCCTATATACACTATCAGGGTTGACTTCAGGGACTAATACCGAGCCGAATCGATAAAAACCAGAGATTGCACAAGGGTGAAAAGTCAGGGTCAATAGTTTACCCCTGATCAGGACTGTTTTAAGGTGACACAAGCACAAGTCATCAAAATGAGATCTGATCATATCATGATTTTTCACATAAGGTAAGGAAGGTACATCGAGGCCTGATGCTCCTACTGAGGCTTGTGGTGTGCTCATGTTGAGGCTTTTAGAATGCTTGCGTTGAAGCTTACAATCCAGTTTTATCACTGGGAGCCCACTGCTCAGGCTAGATGCGATCAATGTTGATCTGCTGCTTAATGCTAAGGCTTAGAAACCCAATTCTACCACTGGGAGCCCAATGCTCGGGCTAAAATGATCAATGCTGATTAGAGGTCTTTTGCAAGACCGATGACTTTACTGTGAGGCTTGGAATCATCTATAATCAGTGTTCAGATGCCTACTGTAAGGATTTAGGAACCAGAAGCTTGGTTCTGTGATTGCTGCTGGATCAAGCGGTCAACTGCGGGACTTGGATGACCATCTATTGGGTCAGTGCTCGCACCATCAAATAAATGTCACATATCTCCAAAATGGCATTTGGGATCCTCTACTGGGTCTTTGACATTTTCTAGTCGATGGTTTTAACTAGTGAAAATCTCAATTCTGCCATTGAGGGTCTAGCGTTCAGGCTATCCAATCAAGGCTAACTAGTGGTCACTACAAGACCGATGGCTTTCTTGCGAGTTTAATCATCTGAAGTCAGCATTCAAATGCCTATGGCTAGGATTTTGAAGTCAAAGGCTTGACTCTATGATCTCTGCTGGATCGGATGGTTCAGTTACAGAACCAGAGGTGACCATCTACTAGGTTAGGGTGATCAACCATCAGATCTATTCTTACACCATCAAATAAGCATTGATTGTCTCTAAAGGCTACATTTAGGACCCTCTGTTGGAATGCTACACTGCCTGGTCAACAGCTTGACCAAAAGTCAAAGGTTTGACTGATTTTGATCGTCTGCTGGATCAAATTCTTGTCTATGTTAAACATGGAAAAAAATTTGTCAATGAAATTGGTATTAAAAAGGTCTAGGAAAAATACTTGAATTTTTGAGTATTAATTTGCTACATTCTTTTAGATTTTTTAGATTTTTCAAATATTGCGGTCGTGAAAATTGGGCTCGATAGAGCAAACGACCTTAAAATTTTCTAAAATTTTTACCAGAGGCCTAACTTTTCATGTGCACTTTAGTGGGAGGGTGGCACATATTAGCAGGCACTCCAAGAAGGTGGTGCATGTTAGCAAAATGTGCACTTTCATGTTCCCCTATGTGTGGCACACATAACTTAGAAATTTTAAATATCCAAGCCTCCAATTTAAAAATCATTTGGTTTCCCTTCCAAAAATTGATTTTCTCTCAATTCCTTAATCCTAAGACTCAACATTTTTATGAAAATGGTCGGTATTAGGATGCAACTGACCCCCCGGGACCCCGAATCAATCCCGAGCTATGCTCTAACCAAGTTCACAATGTGTGATGCATACTTTGGAGCCCGTTTTAGTGATTAAATTGTAGAGACTTTTACCATAGGCTCTCATCGATCCCGAGCTCCTCCTGAGAAGGTGAGTTTTCTGTAACTCAGCTTGATTTTATGGTTTTTTGAGAATTGAATTCTAGGCTATTTTTTTTGCATTCAAGCTAGTATGTGGCCTGAATTAGGTGTTAGGCTGAAGCTAGGCTTAGGTATGTACGTGATTGCCGAGACATTTCGGTAAAAATTATGATTTTTGGTGCAGGTTTTCACTATGTATGGCACACATAGCTTATGTGTGGCACACATAGTGCTATGTATGGCATACATAGCAATGGAAAATGGGCCATTTTTTGAGAGGTTACGCATTTTAGTGATTCATAAGAATGAATAGGTGCATTTTAGAGTTAAAGGGGAGGAGCTCTTAGTCTCTGAAAGTGATGTATGCATTCTGTAATTTAGTTTGAAAGCTGACCTGAATTCTATAATTTACAGAGGGAGCGAACGGTCATCAGAGCTGGCAGCATCCACGGAGTATTTAAGTGGTACTCCCAACTACCTCGGGAGATCCGTGTGAGAGTGGACCGGAGCTACTTTGGTCCGTATATCTCTTGCTTCACTAATGTGGAGAAGAGGTGTAACAGGCTTGTTATCCCTGCCATGATTGAGCGATAGATGGATTCCACCCTTACCTTCCACTTGCTGATAGGTGAGATCGCGATTACTCTGAGGATATTTATTGGAATCATCGGGTTATAATGTGCAGGACTGCCTGTACAGTGCAATATTTATCTACGATGGTTGTATGGTGTAATATTTGATCTCCTAGGCATGTCACCTAAAGTGAGAGGAGGACATAGTATTTCTTATGACTGTCTCCGAGAAGCGGCGTTGATGGAAACACTGGGTAGGACGATCTCTGTGGATCAATACACCCGTAGCTTCTTGTTATACGTGTTAGGGTGTTCGCTATTCAATGACAACCAAAACAGTGTCCATATGTTCATATTATAGGCCCTCTACGATTTGGAGGCTATCGGGTGATATGACTAAGGCAGTGTCGGTCTAGCCTATCTGATGCAGGGGTTAGATTTCTACAGTAGGCATTGCAGAGACCGTTTCATCGGCTACTAGCAGGTCATAGAGGTAAGTATAATTCTGCTAATTTTGTCACTGTAGTGTCCATATAAGCCTTGCTGACTGTCCATGTTGACCTTACAGATCATGGCGTATGAGTTTGGGCTACTGCCAGAGCCCGAGATCCCATATGGGATACCGTTTGGTTTCCACGCATGCAGGCATGGAGTTACCAAGATAAAGGCTTGACTATATGATGGATAAGTTGAGAGAGTATCTCAACGACTTAACCTGGGATCAGGTAAGAAGAAACAATTTAATTAGCATTAAACTGTATTGAAATGGTTTGAGAAATACCTACGTAGGTGTCTGATCTCTTTATCATTGTTGGAATAGGTGCGTTCCCATCCCTGGAGCAATATGTACCCGAGGCCAGAGTACTTGACTATCTCAATGCGTAAGGATGAGCAGCACATGTTGCTAGAGAGTTCTGAAGGTAGACGTTTTTATCTAGGCGAGCGCATTGTAGACTAGCATCTAGGGCCAGATGGTCGAATGGAGCCTGCTGCACCCCCAAGAGTGATGTTCTGGGCATCATGTACTGAGACTAACCCAGAGATAATTACTGCGCTGAATGGTATTCCTGGGTGAGAACGTCTGTCTGATTCATTCACCAGTGGATTACCCCACTTTCATCCAGTTGAGGTTATTGGGGCCTATAGAGCTTTCCATATATAGAGGTCTACATGACAGAGCTAATGGGTTTGGTGTTAGACTCGATATTCATAGAGACCGAGGTGGGTGCCGTAGTTTTCCAGTTATTTGTAGTTATCAAGGTAGCAGTGCCTCGAAGAGGTCTCATGATGTCAGACCTGGCATGAGCCCACCAAGACCTATGTCTGGTACTCCAGAGGTGCCCCTAGGATATGAACGTCTAGCAGACTTTATGGAAGGCTAGCTGATGTGGTCACAGAACCCATTGATCTACACTTATGATGAGACTGGTCATCCCTACGAGACTTCCTTCCCAGTGCTAGTAAGGAGTGAGATAGAGTTTGATCTACCAAACACCACCTATGTGAGTACATGTGTTTTGTATTTGCTCTGACTTTAGTAGTCTTACATGCATTTGACCTGTGCAGGTACCCAAGGATGCCATGGCTAATGCCTCGAGGCTTCTGACAGGGTTGCGCCACTATCACACCTCTGAGATGTTGATTCTTTAGGTGAGTACCTGTTATAAATGTGAACACATGGGAATGCATTGATGCATGACTTATATGCCTATATGCTCATGTTTGTAGTCAAGCAGGTGTCACACCCAGCCCATACCTGGGGTAACATGCTCCCGTAACATAAGTATCAATCCTCCCCAAAGGAAGAACCACTGCTTATACCACAAAGGATACGTCATCTCTAAAAGCTATTAAGGTTCGTATGGGTACACGTCCCTGTATTAAGTGGTGAAAGGAAGTAATAGCGTGGCATACATACATACATAAGGCACATTGTACCCTGGATAACAATTATTCACTCATTCACACAATTCATCGCTATGAGCAACTTAATTATATTATATATATATACAATACTAGCCATACAACAAGGCTTGTATAATTCCTACACAAATACACCATAAAATACAAAGTAGACTACTGCCATTAGAATCAATAGAACTACTCTAACAAAAATGAATTAAAGTAGGCCCCTAGGGTCCCGTACCACTTCGAGATGGATCTTCTCTGCTGACAACCTCTACTGCTGGTCGGACTGCTCTCCCAAAGGCATAGAACCTATGTTCATCAAATGATAAATGTTGAGTATAAAACTCAGTGGTGCTAAAGAAATATAAATCAAATACATAGGTATAACTCGTCACACAGCAATTATCATAAGCATCATATATCAAGCATCTCAATTCATCAATAGCATCATCATACAGACCATTATAGCACACGTTTCTATTACATGCAATGCAAATGTAGCTATGCCTTACATTCTTCCTCATTCTCATTTCACTCATTCGCTCTTGTTTTCCTGTAATTGTACATATTCCTTTCAAATATACTGGGTCCCTGTAGGTACCGGTACTCATCTCCCGAAGGAGGGCATACAAACATGTGGTGCTTTGTACCCTTTTCCTACTGTAGGTCTCGAGACTCATCTCCCTTTTGGGAGGGCAATAATCTAAATGATTCCATTAGGAATCCCATCATTATTTGACCTAGTATGCCCAGAGCTTCTAGCTCTGCTCTCATCATTCTCTTTCCTTTTTTCTTCCTTAGCTCCATGCATGCCATACAAGTATTTATGTATGCTTTATTCATGAACTATCCTCATCTCATCATAGATAAAAGATAACATACATCAAACATCAGCATACCAATAAGAAACGACATTCCTAGACCTTCCTTAGGTCTCAAGGCAAGAATAAGCCAAACCAACACATATCACGTAAACATAACACAAACCTGGAATCAAACTACTTCTATCAATCTTATCACTGCCGAGTACCACTTCAATCTATCACTCTCGCACAAGCTAAAAGCCTAGAAACTCTAACTCTAATGTTTAGAAAATGTTTAAGACGGTTTAAGAGGGTTAAGGGTGAAAGAAAATTGAGTTAAAACATTTAAAATATCTTTAAAATAGTCAAACTTAAGTCACGTATGACCATACAGATCCTGATACGCCCGTACCAAACTAAAACTTCTGACAAGCATATTTTCCTGCAAGGCACGATACGCCCGTACCACATTTAGTACGCCTGTATGTCCATAATCCACCTGACAAACCTAATTTTCTTACGAGTTCACGTATGGCCATACCACCCTTTGGTACACCCGTACGGTCTCCAGGAGCCTAACTCCCCTATTTTGGTATGCCAGTACATTTATCCGTACGCCTGTAGCACTCTCAAACCTCCTTCTTTCACTCTTCCTAAACTCATACCCAACGTACCTAGCTCAAATCAAGTATAAACACTTCTAAAACCTCACTCACAGCATGCTAAATATGGTGTTTGCCCCTTATACTATAGAGATACCTCAATAAGGCGGCAACACCCTCACATCCCATCCTTATAACACAATAACACGCGTCTACAAATACAATATCATGTCACTCAATCAATACACTTAAAATTATCCTATTCATGCACCAACATTCACAAGGACATTCACAAATCAAGGAAACAATATCACATTTCATTCATCAAACACATAGGCACATAAATACACATACACATACAACCTATCATTCATACGCATACGCATACATGTACATTCACACACATTATGACCAAACTACCAGAGTCTCATATGTGGGTATGACAACAGGTAAGTGGAACGAGAGGAACATGATCACTACAAGTGGAGCGAGAGTGAGATGGACCGGGAGATTGCACGACTGACGGTGCATCTGGAGCGTTATAACATTGAGGTCCCGGATAACCCTAGTCCCAATGAAGACCATTCTGGCAATGCTAATGCTTAGAGGAGACATGATGTCGGATTCCCATATGCATGATGTCAGGATTTTGTAGTTTCCGTATTAGAATAAGGTGGTATGTTATAGTCTGGCATTGCGTGCCTAGTACGCTAGGGTTGTTGCGTACCAACTATGAAAACAAACAAAAGCTTGAACTGTGTATCTCTTGGATTTATTAATGGAACCCAAAGTTATTTGCTGCTATAAATACCCTATATTTTATGTTTATTGCCAACACATAACTCATTCATTCTTCTATGCAAAAGCTACAATGACTCAGCAATCACTGTCTACTTTTCATGCTCTTTCTCGCCACTGGGGTAACGATGAGTGGAATCGATTAGGAGAGATCAGACTCCAATACTTGAGGACCTTTCAGTAAGTCTCAATCAACAATTCTTTCCTACACACTACCTTGCAATTTTGGGATCCAGTGGCCTATGTTTTTCAGTTTAGACACGTTGAGTTGTGCCCGCTGTATGAGGAGTTTGCTGCTATCCTCAGAGTTTCCTGTAGTATGATGGCGATGCTGATAGTGCTAGTGCCCATCTAATTAAGTCTTTCGATATCAGTCCGATTGAGATGAGGCCGCTTTTGACAGCAGATGGCCATGTAGATCTTACTACTATTTTCTGGCTATGTGGCTAAAAATTTATAGAAGACCCGTTGTGGCTGAGAGTAGCTAGATTTGGATTGCTGGCATAATTCCTATTCGTTAATCCATCTGGTCATGGAGATTTGCTTATCGGACCTGTTGTAGATCAGATGGTGGAGGGTCGGACTCCTTTTCTATGATCATGGCAGAAACGATCCTCGGGCTGGATAAAGTGAAGCCAGGATAGTCTGAGCACTTCAATGGTAGTATGCTTCTTTTGCAGGTAAGAATTCTAAGTTGCCTTTGCAGGTTTTCAACTTAGAAGAGTTGTAGTTTACTCTAATTTTTTTACATAAGTCATTTTTGTGAGGCTTTTAACTCATCGAGCTTTTAACTTTTATTTCAAACCCTAAATTTTGCCTGAACTACCCCCTTAGGTCTTCCGCTTAGCGGGTCACTCTAATTTTTACCTAAATAGCCTTTTTGCAAGGTTTTCAACTCAGCAAGTTTTTATTTTCATTTTATTTTTATTACAGATTTAGCTTCAAGAGAAGCTTGGGATCTTAGCATTGCCAGTAGAGGACCCATAGAGATATCTCCTTCATAGCCACATGTAGAGGGGTTATACCTTCAATGAGGAAAAGATGATGTTGTTCCAAGGCTGGATTGAGTGGATGGGGACCCGACCTGAGAGCGAGATCAGGTGGGGCTGTCCTTGGTAGCGCATATAGTATATGACTGTAATGACCTATACAGAATGTATCCCACTGCCAGGATTCAGGCATTGCAGGCACTATAGTCCTGCTAGGATCTGTCATCAATATGGCCATCGGCAGACTATACCTTGCCTAACAGAGTTTGAGGGAGGAAGGCTCGTGCCTTGCTTTATGGAGCATGTGGACAAGACTTGGCCTTGTCGCCGGATAGTGCTGGTGGAGATTCCTAGAGCTGGACCTGCAATAGATGATGAGTACAAGCTATGGGTGCTGTGCCATGCTTGAGTCCTATACTACTAAACATTATTAAGCAATAATATGGCATGTAATAAAGAAAGATAGTGCTTTATGTTTGAGATTTGTATTACTTATGGCTAAGTTTATGAACATGTGTTCCATTTGCATTAATGAAATTAAAACATTTGCATGAAAAATGTTAAAATCAATACATAAGTTTTGGATGTGCATCAGGCTTAACCCCTATTATTGACCAGTCTCGTATGAGATTTTTTGATCAATTATTTTAACGCTCTCCTTTTTGCCTCTGAGAACTCTAATTTTGCATGAGTCATCCAGGCAAATTTTTGACTTATCGAGCAAATATTTTTCTTTTACCTTAACTTTTACGTGAACTGCCTATGCAAGTTTTCAGCTCACCAGGCTTTTCATTTTTATTTTGCCTTTTCTTTTACCCTTTGCTCTAGACAAAATACTTCTTCAGCCGGTCAAGGTTGACAGGTTCTAAAAATTCATTGCCTTCCAAATTCAAGATACAAACAACGCCTTTGGAGAGGATCTTTTTAACCATGAATGGGCCTTCCCAGTTAGGTCTGAATTTTCCATAAGGGTCATGGATAGCTAGTATGACTTGCATCAGAACTAAATCACCTTCCTGTATGGCAACATGCTTGACCTTTTTATTGAATGCGTTTGCCATGCGCTTCTTATAAAGTTGTAATTGATAGAGAGCCTTCAGCCGCTTCTCATCAATGGTGGCCAGCTGCTCGTACCTAGCCCTTTTCCACTCAGCTTTTGGCAACTGAGATTCCAAAATAGTACAAAGTGATTTCAGCTCTACTTCGATTGGTAATACGGCTTCTGTCCCGTAAACCAAAGATAAGGGGTAGCACCCATAGGACTCCTTATAGTGGTTCTATAACCCCATAAAGTAAATGGCAGCTGCTCGTGCAAGCCCTTATAAGTTCTCACTATCTTGGCTAAGATGCACTTGATCATTTTGTTAGCCGCTTCGACTACCCCATTAGCTTGAGGGCGATAAGGAGAAGATCAATGGTGCTTGATCCCATACTTCTCCAATAAGTCAGCAACTTAGCCTTGGAACTGCACTCCATTATCTAACACCAAGTGATGCGGTATCCCATATCAGCATATAAGATTTTTCTCTATGAACTTAGCAACTTGATTTACCCCCAGTTTGTTGTAGGATTCTGCCTCCACCCATTTAGAGAAGTAGTCAACCGCTACTAGTATGTACCGATGTCCATTAGAAGTATTAGGATGTATCTCACCCATGATGTCAATTCCCCAGGCTGAGAATGGCCAAGGTGTTATCAAATTCTATAATTCGACTAGCGGTATGTGACTCAGATCCCCGTGAATCTGGCATTCATGAAATCTTCACATAAACTATATGTAGTCCATCTCCATGGTGAGCTAAAAATATCCTTGGCATATGATTTTCTTGTAAATTTAGAATCCATTCATATGGGACCTGTATACACCAGCGTGTATAATCTGTATGACTGATTCGATCTCCTTCCCTGATATGCACCAAAGCTGTAGACCATCTACTGTCCTTCTATAGAGAACACCCTGATGCCAGGTAAAGTTGGCTGCTAGTCTGCGCAGAGCTAGCTTATCAGTTCTGTTGGCTTCTTCTGGATAAGTATCAGTCTTCAGAAAGTTCATGATATCTACATACCATGAGATCTCATCTAGTTAGTCTGGTGCTATAACCCGTTCTCCCTCATAGCAAGGAATCCTCAACTGCTCAATGAATACAGGTTGAGCTTGACTCTGTAGTCACTCACAAACTGAAGCTAGCATGGCCAAGGTGTCAGCCATCTAGTTCTCCTCACGTGGCAGGTGAATGAATTAGCAAGAGCTGAAATTGCAGACCATAAGCTTTATATAGTCAGCATAAGGCTTGAGCCTCTTCTCTTTGACCTCCCACTCAATCATGGATTGGTGAATGACAAGCATCGAATCACCAAATATCTATACATCTTGGGCATCAATCATTAGTAATGCTTCTAGCCTGAAAAGACATGCTTCATACTCAGCCATATTATTGGTGACTGGGAAGCTCAGCTGCTTAGAAAGCATAATGAGTTCACCTTCAAGAGTGATTAGCACAACTCTTATACCTGCACCTCCTCTGTTGACCGCGCCGTCAAAGTGCACCTACCATTTCTGGACATCAACTACCCCTAAGTGTTCATCTAGGAAGTTCAGCTCAAAAGTCTCAAAGTCATCCATCGGCCTAGATGCTAAGAATTCAGTAATTGCTCTACCTTTAATCACCTTGGTTGCGATGTACTACACATCAAACTCTGATAAGAGGATCAACCACCTGGAGAGTTTCCCTACCAGCGAAGGAGCTGCATACAAGTACTTCATAGGGGCAACTTTAGAGATTGCCTGAACTTGGTATGACTGGAAGTACTGTTTGAGTTTCTTGGTGACCCAGACCATAGCCATGTAGAGCTTCTTAACACTGCTATATTTGCATTCAGTTGGCAGTAGCTTCTTACTCAAATAGTAGACAGCGTGTTCAACCCCGGTGTCATTCTCTTAAGCCATCATAGCACCCACTGACTCCTCTTCTAAGGCTAGATAGAGTAGTAGTGGTTTTCTCAGCTGAGGTGGTTGCAAGATCGATGGGTTAGAGAGGTAATGCTTTACCCTCTCGAATGCAAACTGGTAGTTCTCATCCCAAACCATAGGCTGGTTTTTCCTCAAAAGCTTAAAGATAGGTTCACACATGGTAGTGAGCTTGGCGATGAATCTGCTAATGTACTGGAGCTATCCCAGGAATCCCCTAACTTTGGTCTCAGTTCTGGGGATAGGCATCTCAATAATTGACTTTGCCTTGTCAGGATCCACTTTGATACCCCTCTGACTAACAATGTGGCCCAACAGCTTGCCGAACGTTACCTCAAATGTGCACTTCTTCAGGTTTAGCCTGAGTCCATATTTCTCAATGTGTATGAGAAATCTATCAAGAGTCGCTGGATGTTCTCCTTTGGTGGGAGACTTCACCATCATGTCATCCACATAGACTTTGACCTTCTTATAGATTAAATCATGCAATAAGGTTGTGCAATTTTTGAGAAATTTTCCAAGGAATGTGCATCGCGTATCAGACTATGTGTGTCACACATAGGCTGTGTGTGGCATACATAGTTGAAGGTGTGGCATACATAGCTTATGAATCTACAAGAAAATCAAATATGTCAGTATAGAAATGATCAACAGACAAAAATAAGCAACTTTAATGAAGACAATACCTCATTTTGAACATGAATCGGCCTCCATTTAGCAATCCAAATAATTAATTATGCAATTAATTTGAATAATTAATTTTAAGGTTAAAATCAATTAGATCTGGACAATATTTGACAGATCCAGAACCCCAAGAGCATGGATAAGGCTCTGGAGTTACTGGAAAAATCATATCCGAAGTGGATCGGGTGAGAAATGGTGTTTTCTATGAAATCTGGGATCTATGTGCATTGCACATAGATCTATGTACGCCACACATAGGCGCAGCACATAGATCTATGTGCGCTACACATGAGGGACATGTGGCACACATAGAGCCATGTGTGGCACACATAGCTTTGAAAACTGAAGCAAAACCGAAATTCTTTTAGCAGAAACCCTAGATCTGGCCCTGATCAAGGTAGATCGGACCCAAAACCGAGTTTTTACTCGTGGATTTGCATCCAAATCATGAAAAATAATTTTAAAGTTAAAATTATTTAAAATATGGCTTGATTTAAGGCAGATCCAAGGCACCCAAGGCATGGAGAGGCCCTGAATAACCTTGAATTAGCCAGATCGGGAAGAAAACCGGAGAAAACCAGGGAGAGAACGCGAGTTTCTTTGAAATCTAGAGGCTATATGTGCAGCATATAGCCCTATGTGCGCCACACATATGCTACATATGGCACACATAGATCTATATGCGCAGCATATAGTTTGAAAAATTTTTTAAAAAATGAAGGAAAAATGAGAAAAATCAAAAGAATTACCTCTAGGCAGTGGCTTTCCTTCATAGATCTTCTTTCCTTACGTGTTTTAGGAGCCTAACTAGAGCCTATTTGTCTCTAATTACCCTAGAAAAATTAATCAAGTGTTTAATTAATTTTAAAATGATTTTGGCAGAGTTTTGGGCGCCCCTTGAGGCAAATTTCGGATCCCCTCAGATGAACCCCGAGCTCTATATTTATAGAGTAATTTTTGGGCGTGGCAATTTTGTAATTTTGGCCCAAATTTGAAAAATCCTACATCTATGTGCGCCACATATAGGGCTTTGCACGCCACAAATAGGGCTATGTGCGCAGCACATAGCCTATATGCTGCGCACATAAGCCTATATGCGCGCGCATATAGTTCGGAAACCCTCGTGTAGGGCCCATTGCAGTCACTTCCGAGATGCGCCCCAAAGTATATAAGCGTTATTCGACGTAAGGAACAACTTTTTAGAAGAAATTTTTTCCAAATTCGGTCCCGAAAGGGCTCCCGACCAAACGTCTTTACTATGCAGTGTGCGTAGCCTATAGGGCTATGCGCTACGCACATTGCGTTTTCAACCTATGCGCTCCACCTCGTACGGGTGAAACGGAATGTGAGCCATATGTCTAGGAAAGTGTAAATGACATTTCGAGAAACTTTGCAGTTATAAGTTTTCTCAAATTCGGCCCCGAACATCGAGTTTTGCTAAATGGGCCCAATAGGCCCATTAATGCTAAAAAGCGGCATACGGGATGCCGTGGGTCGTGCCTCATGTAGGCACTAGCAGGAATGTGTTCTACGCGTCCAGAACACTCAAATTGATGAATTCGGGCGGTGGGCCCACCTGGGTA
>CANYBF012671323.1:0-11880 GCA_948192965.1 Dalechampia spathulata | reverse complement strand
CGACAGGGTAAAAACAAACTTACCCGAAAGGGTAAGTGCCATACCCTAATAGGGTAAGAAGATACCCGAACGGGTAAAACATACCCGAACGGCCCAAAAAGACAAAAACACCCCCAGAAAACCCTAAAAATCAAACCTAGACACCCTGAACCTAACCCTAAACCAACTAGAGTGAACCGGGAACGCCCATAGGGGCCAGACAGTGAAGGAATTGCCCCGGTTTACCCTAATCAGACCGAGAGTCAAAATCTAGGGTGCGACACATACATAATTTTGGAGATAGCCCTACGACTAATTAAAAAATCAATCCTATCAAAAACCGTATTTATACGAGTAAAAATTACATTTTATCGTAAAAATTAATTTTGAGGCCAAAATTAATTATGTAAAAATTATTTTATGACTTTTCCAGAATACCTGAGCTACTGTGAAACTCAAATACCACTAGATACGTCAAAATACGGCCGAAATAAGGCATGAAATATGGTTTTTCTGGAAAATCGTGAGGAATGTGCATCGCGCATCACATGATGTGCGCCATACATTGATTGTGTGTGACGCACATCCTATGATGTGTGTTGCACATCAGAGGCCAATCTGCATGAAAATTAAATTTGTCAATACAAAAATAAACTACAGACAAAAATACATAACTTTAATGAAGACAGTACCTCATTTTGAGCACGAATCGGCCTCCGGTTCATCAAACCAAACATTAATTGGGTAATTAATTAAAATAAAGGATTTTAAAGCTAAAATCAAGTAGATTTGGACAATATTTGATAGATCCAGAACCCCAATTGCATGGAAAAGCTACTGGAGCTATTGGATTTGTCAGATCGGAAAGCGATTTGGGTAAAAATCGGGTTTTTCTATGAAAACCGAAGCCAATGTGCACCGCACATAGCCAATGTGCATAACACATTGACTATGTATAGTGCACAATGGCATATGTGTGGCACACATGGCAGAGAAAACCAAAGAAAAATTAAAAATGTTTGAGCAGAAACCCTAGATCTGACCCCGATCTAGGTAGATCGGACCCGAAAATGGATTGTTGCTCGTGGATTTGCATCCAAACCAAGAAAAATAATTTTAAAGCTAAAATTATTTTTGATTTAGGAAGTATTTGGCAGATCCAAGACATTTAAGGCATGAGAATGCCCTAAACATCACTGAAATAGCCAGATCGGGCGAAAACACTGAGTGAAAACAAGTGAAAATCAGAGTTTTCTAGAAACTTTTGGGGTGATGTGCGTAGCATATCACCCCATGTGTGCCACACATAGGCTGTGTGTGGCACACATGAGGTGATGTGCGCATCACATCCCTCTCGGAATAATAACAGAATCAAGAAAATTGAAGAAAATTGGGATATTTACCTTATTCCGGTTGGATTTTCTTCTAGATCTTGCTTCCTTTCGTGCTTAGGGAGCCTAACTAAGCCAATTAAGTGTTTAATTAATTATGGGAGTATTTTGGCAGAGTTTTGCCTTGCTTCTGGAGCAAATTCAGGATCTAAAAAATGTTACCCGAGCTCTATATTTATAGAGCAATTTTTGGGCGTGGAAATTTTGTAATTTTGACCCGGATTTGAAGAGACGTGCGCCACACATTGCTAATGTACTGCGCACATCAGGTGATGTGTGGTGCACATTACCTTTTGACCCCTCACGTGGGGCCCACTGTGGTTATTTTTGGGACCCGCCCTGAAGCGTATAAGCGTTATTTGATGTAAGGAACAACTTTGTAGAAGAAAGGTTTTCCAAATTTGGTCCCGAAAAGGCTCCCAACCAAATGTCTTTTTATGAAGGTACTATGCAACATGCGGTGCACATAGTGCAATGTGCTACACACATCGCGATGTGGTCCGCTCCATACGGGCTGAACGGCATGCATGCCATATGTCAACTAAAGTGCAATTGACATTCTGAGAAACTTTGCTGTTATAAGTTTTCTCAAATTCGGCCCCGAACACCGAGTTTTGGCTAATGGGCCCAATTTAGGGTTTGCGACCCTATTTCAGCCCAAAATGGCATTCGGCGTGCCAGAAGGTCATTTTTTGCATAGGTATCAGCGAAAATATGTTCTATACATTCATAACACTCAGATTGGTGAATTTGGGTGATGGGCCCACCTGAGTACTATTCATGATGAAGAGTACCCTTATGGGCCCCACAGCATAAAAGGGCCTGGAAGGTGGCAAATAGCATGCCAAGCGTTTTGCCTTAAATGAGGCATAAGATAGGGCATGTTCTGTGCATACAGAATGCATTAAAGCGCACTATAGCAGGAAGTGGGCCCCACTAGTGTTTGGCGGGCCCCACAGTACGGTAAGTCTAGAAATGTGGCATTGGGGATGCCATGGGGTATGCCTTGTGTAAGGCTATAGTAGAATGTATTCTGTAAGTATAGAATACACTAAATAGGCTAGTTAGGGTTGCGGGCCCCGCTTCTGTTTAGTGGGCCCCACTTGTGTACTATTCATGATGAATAGTACCCAGGGCCAAAAATGCAATGTTTTGCATCTCAAGCAATTTACCTTACGTAGGCAATAGGGAAGGGTGTTCTGTACATACAGAATACACAAAGGAAGACACAAAGGCCTATGTGCATAATCGAGATCGATACCGGAGACTAAATCCTACAGAACACACAGAGGAAGACATAGAGGTCTATGTGCATAATTAGGATTGATACCGGGTACTAAATTCTAGATGAATCAACAATGATCTAGAATTATATGATGATGAAAAGTCAGGGTCAACAGTTTGCCCCCTAATCAGAATCGTTTTGAGGCGACACGTGCGCAAGTTGTCAAAATGCGATTTGATCATAACATGACTTTTCATAAGGAGTAGGAAGCGTACCTGACTCTCAGAGGTGCTCGCATTGAGGCTTAGATCCCAATTCTATCACTGGGAGCCCAGTGCTCGGGCTGGAAGACCAATGCTGATATGATAATCTCAATTCTGCCAATGGGAGCCCGGTGCTCGGGCTAGATGATCAATGCTGATTAATGTTCCCCAATGAGACTGATGGCAACGCCACAAGTTAATCATCTGGAGCCAGCATCCAGATGCCTATGCAATAGGGTTTAGGAACCAAAGGCTTGGTTCTGCGTTCACTACTGGATCATGTGGTCAACTATGGAACCTGGATAACCGTCTACTAGGTCGATTCTCATGCCATCTAAAAATGTCAAATATCTCTGAAACAGCTTTCAGGATCCTCGGCTGGGCCTCTGACATTTCTAGTTGATAGTTTTGACCAGTATATATACCCCAACTCCATTACTGGGGGCCCGACATTCAGGCTATTCCGACCAGGGCTGATCGGTGGTCACTACGAGACCGATGGCTTCCTTACGAGTAATTCATCTGAAGTCAGCATTCCGATGCCTATGCGTTAGAATTTAGCAATCAAGGGCTTAACTTGGTGATCTCTGCTGGATTGGGTGGTTCAATAGCAAAATGAGAGGTGACCTTCTGCAAGGTCTGGGTGATCAACTATCAGATCTTGTTCTCACGCCATCCAATAAGTGTTGTCTGTCTCCAAAGCCTGCATTTGGTACTCTCTGTCAGAATACAACACTGTCTGATCAACTGCTTGACCAAAAGTCAAAGGCTTGACTATTTTTGATCATCTGTTGGATCAATTTCCTGTCTTTACCAGACATAGGAAAACAATTTGTCAGTGAAATTGGTATTGAAATGGTCCAGGAAAAATATCTGAATTTTTCAGTATCAGTCTGCTGCATTCTGACTGAATTTCTGGATTTTTCATATGCTGCGACTTGTGAAAATTGAGTTTGGAGGAGCAAATGACCTTGAAAAATTCTGAAATTTTTACCATAGGCCTAATTCTTCATGTGCATTTTAGTGGGGGGGTGGTGCACATTAGCATGCATGCATAGTAGCAGGCGCACATTAGCAAAAATTTCAATGTGTGGTGCACATTCCATGATGTGTGGCACACATCCCTTGAAATTTTTATATATTTAGGCTTCCAATTCAAAAATCACTTCATTCTCTTCCCAAAACCCGATTTTCTCTCAACTCCCAAGTCAAAAATTCAGCATTTTAGTGATAATGGCAGGAATAAGGGTGCAATCAACCCCTCGGGACCTTGAATCTGTCCCGAGCTATGCTCTAACCGAGCACACGACCCATCACAGCTATTTTAAGGCCTATTTTGGTGATCCAATTATAGAAACTTTTGCCATAGATTCCCATCGGTCCCTAGCTCCTCCCGAAAAGGTGAGTTTTCAGTGACTTGGCTCGATTTTTTGGTTTTCTGAATTTTTCAAAAATTGGGTTTTAGGCTCATTTTGATACGTTTAGGCTTGTGTTTGGCTAGAATTTTGTGTTTGGCAGATTCCCATTGCGTCGGTTTTGCAAAAAATGATGTTTTTAGAGCAGTTTTAGCATGTGTGGCGCACATGGCTCATATGTGGCGCACATGACTCATGTGTGGCACACATAAGGTCATGTGTGGCGTACATGACAGTGAAAAATGGGCTGAAAGACTCAATTTTTGGTGTTTTTCAAGAGATTATGCATTTTAGGCATGAATAAGGGCATTTAGAGTAGAGAGGAGGAGCTCAGAGCCTCTGTATCCATTTTGTAAGTTAGTCTGAAACTGACCTGGATTCTGTAATTTACAGAGGGAGTGAATAGTTGTTGAAACTAGCAGTATTCAGGGAATCAGTGAATGGTACCCTCTGTTGCCTCAGGAGATACACGCCAGAGTGGAGTAGAGCTGTTTTGGTCCATACATTTCTTGCTTTATCGATGTAGAACAGAGGAGCAATAGGTTTGTTATTACTACCATGATCGAGCGGTGGATGGATTCCACTCATACCTTTCATCTGCCTGTGGGTGAGATTGTTATCACCCTGAGTATCTTTTTTGGGATTACTGGGCTAGAGTGCGCTGGGCTGCCTCTTCCATTTGATGCCAGGCTGACATTTCTGCGTTGGGCATACAATACCATTTTAACTCTACTGGGCGTGTCCCCTAATGTGAGAGGGGGGTACAGTATTTCATATGATTGCCTTCGGGAGGCAGTTCTGGCAGAGAGACTGGGTAGGACCATCTCTGTAGAACAGTACACTTGCAGCTTCATATTGTATGCACTAGGGTGTACCTTATACAATGATTCCAGGAATAGCGTTCACATGTCTATATTGTGGGCCTTCCATGACCTGGATGCTATCGGGTAGTATGATTGGGGCAGTGCCAGACTAGCTCATTTGATGTAGGGCTTGGATTTTTGTAGCCGGTATTGCAGAGACCGCTTTATTGGCTGCTGGCAGGTTGTAGAGGTAAGCAGAATTCTGTTGATTCTGTCATTGTAGCGTTTGCTTGAGTCTTGCTGACTGTGTGTGTTGACTTTGCAGGTCATCACGTATGAATTCAGGCTACTGCCAGAGCTTGAGGTCCCACGTCGATGACTAGATTACAAGATGGACGAGCTGAGGGAGCACCTCAACAACTTAACCTGGGATCAAGTAAGAGAAAATAATTTAATCAGCAATAAACTGTATTGAGCTGGTTTAAGAAATACCTGGGCAGGTTCTTATTTTCATGTTGTTCTTGGAATAGGTGCGTCCCCATCCCTGGGACAATATGTATCTGAGGCCGGGATACTTGACCAGTTTGATGTGCAAAGATGAGCAACACATGTTACTGGAGAGTCCCAAAGGTATAGCCTGAGGGTCATGTGGAGCCTGCTCCCCCACCACGTGTGATGTTTTGGGCTTCATGTACTGATACAGACCCAGAGGTGATTACTGGGTTGAGTGGTATGCCTAGACGCGAGCGTTTATCAGAGTCGCCAGTGGACTATCTTGTCTTCATCCAGCTAAGATTACTGGGACATATGGAACTCTCTACACGTTGAGGTCAACATGATAGAGCTGGAGGGCCTAGAGTCATGCCTGACATTGAGGTTCGCCAGCTGTCGACAGTTCTCAAGGCAGCGGTGCCTTGAAAAGATCTCACAATTTTGGAGCTGATGCGGTTCCAACGGCAATAATGTCAGCTACTTCGGAGGTACCCCCAGGGTATGGACGTCTGACAGACTTTGTAGAGGGTGAACTGATGTGGCCACAGAGCCCTATGATCTTTACCTATGATGTAACTGGGCGTCATTATGAGACTTCCTTCCCGGTACCAGCGAGGAGCGAGATTGAGTTTGATCCTCCAAACATGACCCATGTGAGTATACATGTTTTGATATGTCTTTGATTTCAGTGGCTTGACATATGTTTTGATCATGCAGGTGCATCAAGATGCTATAGCAGATGCTTCAAGGTTGCTGATAGGGTTGCGCCGCTACTATTCGTCTGAGATGTTAGATGTCCAAGTGAGTACCTGTTATGAAGTACTTTTTGCATGGAAATGCATGAATGCATAACTTATATGCCTATATGTCTATGCTTGCAGTCCAGCAGGCAAGTGGAGCGGGAGGAGCGTGATCATTTTGCTCGGATTACAGAGGAGAGGGATCAAGAGATTGCACGGCTGACGGCACGTCTGGAGCGCTACAACATTGATGTTATGGATTGTCCCAGTCCTGAGGATGATGGTTCTGGGGAAGACGATGCATAGGGACAATGCGACATCAGGCTTCCACATGTATGTCATCAAAAATCTGTAGTTTCTGTATTAAAATAAGATAATGTGTTACAGACTAGAGTTGTGTGCCTATTATGTCAGGGTTGTTGCTTACAGACCATAAAAATAGACAAATGCTTGTACTGTATGTTTTTGGATTTAGCAATGGAATCCAATGATGTTTGCTGCTTTATAAATACAGTATGCATTTTGGTTTATTGGAAAAACATAACTCATCCACTTTTCTTTGCAGAAATTAGATCTACAATGACTCAGTAATCACTATCTGTCTTCCGCACTCTTTCCCATCGTTGGGGAAATGATGAGTGGAGTTGATTGGGCGAGATCGGGCTCCAATATTTGAGAACCTTCTAGCAGGTCTCAATTAATCATATTTTTCTGCATGCTGTTGTGCAGTTTTGGGATCTGAAGGTTCACGTATTTCAGTTCGGGCATGTAGAGTTATGTTCGATGTACGAGGAGTTTGCTGCCATCCTTGCGATTACTTGTAGCATGACGGTGATGCTGATAGTGCCGGTGTTTGTTGGAGATGCGTTCTCATATCTGGTCAGGGCTTTCAACATGAGTCCATTAGAGGTGGGATCTCTTTTAACTACAGATGGCTCTGTAGATCTCATTGCCCTTTTCTGATTATGCAATCAGAAATCTGTGGAAGACCCATCATGGTTGAGGGTGGTTGGATTTGGATTGTTGGCACAGTTCTTATTCGTCGATCCATCCAGTCATGGAGATTTTCTGATTGGGCCTATGATAGACCAGATTATGGAGGGTCGGATGCCTTTTCCCATGATCATTATAGAGACGATCCTTGATCTGAATAAAGTGAAGCGTGGACAGTCTGAACGCTTCAGCGGAAGTTTGCTTCTTCTACAGGTGAGAATTCTAAGCCACCTTTATAGGTTTTCAATTTGTATTTTTGCCCTAACTTTTGCATGAGTCACCTTTTGTAAGGTTTTCGGCCTATTGGGCTATTAATTTTGCTTCAGACCCTAACTTTTACTTGAACTGACCCCTTGGGTTTTCATTTCAGTGGGTCGCTCTAATTTTTGCCTAAGCAGCCTTTTGCAAGGTTTTCAACTCAGCGAGCTTTTATTATATTATTTTTTTTCATTTTATAACAGATTTGGCTTCAAGAGAAGCTCAGAATCCTAGCACCACCAATGGGTGATTTACAAAGATACCTTCCTCATAGTCACATGCGGAGGGGCTATGCCTTTGGCGAGGCAAGGACAATGTCATTCCAAGGCTGGATTGAATGGATAGGGACTCGACCTGAGAGCGAGATCAGATGGAGTTGTCCCTGGTGGCGTATACAACATATTACTGTAATGACTTATATAGATTACATCCCTTTTCCGGGATTCAGGTGTTGCATGCAGTACAGTCCTGCTAGGATTTGTCGTCAGTATGGTCAGCGGCACACCATGTGGAAAGGACTTGGCCTCACCGTCGGATAGCACTGGTGGAGATTCCTAGAGCTGGACCTGCAATTAATGATGACTACAAGCTGTGGGTGCTACACCAAGCTTGAATCTTGTACTATAAGATATTGTTAAGTAATAACATATAATAAAGGATGATAATGCTTTGTGTTTGCAACTAGTATTACTTAGGGCTAAGTTTATGAACATGCGTCCCATTTGCATTAATGAGATTAAAACATTTACATAAAAATGTTAAAACCAATACAAAAGTTCCAGATGCACATCAGACTCAACCTCTGTTATTGACCAGCCTCGTATGAGATTTTCTGATCAACTATTTTTAACATTCTCCTTTTAACTTTCAAGAGCTCTAACTTTTGCATGAGTTATTCAAGTGGATTTTCAACTCACCGAGCAAATTTTCTACATTTACCTTAACTTTTGCGTGAGATGCCTATGCAGGTTTTCAGCTCACTAGGCTTTTTCTTTTTGTTTTTGCCTTTTCTTTTGCCCTTTGCTCTAGACAAAATACTTCTTTAGTCGGTCAAGGTCGATAGGTTCTGAGAACTTGTTACCCTCCAAATCTGAGATGCGAACAGTGCCTTTTGAGAGGATTTTCTTAACTAGAAATGCGTCTTCCCAGTTGGGCCTGAATTTTCTGCGAGGATCACGGATAGCCAGTCTGACTTGTTTCAAAACTAGATTGCCCTCCTGTATGGTTACAGGTTTAATCTTTTTGTTGAATGCGTTGGCCATGCACTTTTTGTAAAGTTGTAGATGATAGAGAGACTTCAACTGTTTCTCATCAATAGTGACCAACTGCTCATACCTGGCCCTTTTCCACTCAGCTTCTGGCAACTGAGATTCCAGAATGACCCGAAGTGATTTCAGCTCCACTTCAATTGGCAATACGGCTTCTGTCCCGTAAACTAGAGAATAGGGGGTGGCACCCGTAGGACTCCTTACAGTGGTTCTATAACCCAATAAGGCAAAAGGAAGCTGCTCGTGCCAATTTCTGTAGATCTGTACCGTTTTGGCTAAGATGCACTTGATTGTCTTGTTTGCTACTTCAATCGCCCCATTGGCTTGAGTGCGGTAAGGAGAGGATTGATGGTGTTCAATCCCATATTTTTCTAGTAAGTCTGCAACTTGAGCCTGGAATTGCACTCCGTTGTCTGACACCAGGTGATATGGCACCCCATATCGGCATATGATGTTTTTCTCTATAAACTTGGCAACCTGTCTTGCCCCTAGTTTACCGTAAGATTCTGTCTCCACCCATTTAGAGAAGTAGTTCCATAGCTAACAGTATGTACCGGTGTCCATTAGATGCATTAGGATGAATCTCACCCATGATGTCAATTCCCAAGGCTGAGAATGGCCAAGGCGTTGTCAAATTCTGCAATTCGACCGGAGGTAGATGACTCAGGTCTCCATGAATCTGGCATTCATGGCATCTCCATAAAAACTGTATACAGTCTATTTCTATAGTGAGCCAGAATACCCTTGGCGTAGGATCTTCCTGTAAAATGTAAACTCATTCATATGGGGCCTACATACACCAGCATGTACCATTTCCATGACTGATTCAATGTCTTTCCCCGATATGCATCAAAGCTGTAAACCATCTGGGGTTATTTTGTAGAGAACACCCTGATGCCAAGTGAAGTTGGCTGCTAGCCTATGTAGAACTAGTTTATTAGTCCTGTTGGCTTCTTCTGGATAAGTTCCAGTCTTCAGAAAGTTCATGATATCTGTGTACCATGGGGTTTCATCGGATGGGTCTAGCGTCATCACTCGTTCCCCAAAATAGCAAGGGATCCTTGACTACTCAATAATCACAAGTTGAGCTTGACTCTGTGGTTGCTCACAAACTAAAGCTAGTGTGGCCAAAGCATCGGCCATCTAATTCTCTTCATGTAGCATGTGAATAAACTAGCAGGAGCTGAAATTACAGACCATGAGCTTCATGTATTCAGCATAAGGCTTAAGCCTTTCCTCTTTGACTTCCCACTCCATCGTGGATTGGTGAATGACCAGTATCAAATCACCAAGTACCTGTACATCTGGGGCACCAATCATTAGCAGTGCTTCTAGCCCGAAGAGATATGCTTCATACTCAGCCATATTATTGGTGACTGAGAAGCTCAGCCGCTTTGAAAGCATCATTATTTTGCCCTCAGGAGTGATCAGCACAACTCCAACACCTGCACCCCTTTTGTTGACCGCGTTGTCGAAGTGCAACTGCCATTTCTGGACATCAACTGACCCCAAGTGCTCATCTGGGAAGTCCAGCTCAAAAGTCTCAAAGTCATCCATCAGCCTCGATGCTAAGAACTCAGCAATTGCTCTGCCTTTGATCACCTTGGTAGTGACATACTGCATATCAAACTCTGACAACAGGATCAGCCACCTGGAGAGTTTCCCCACTAGCGAAGGAGCTGCATACAAATACTTCATAGGATCAACCTTGGAGATTGATTGTATTTGGTATGACTGGAAATAATATCTGAGTTTCTTGGTAACCCAGACCATAGCCATGCATAGCTTCTCAACAATGCTGTATTTGCACTCTATCGGCAGTAGCTTCTTACTCAGGTAGTAGATAGCATGTTCAACTCCAGCGTCATTCTTCTGAGCCATCATAGCACCCACTGACTCCTCTTCTAAGGCTAGATAAAGCAGGAATTGTTTTCACGGCTGAGGTGGTTGTAGAATCGATGGGTTAAAGAGATAGTGCTTTACCCTCTCAAATGCAAATTAACAATTCTCATCCCAAACCATAGGTTGGTTCTTCCTCAAAAGCTTAAAGATAGGCTCACACATAGTAGTGAGCTTGGCGATGAATCTGTTGATGTACTAGAGCTGTCCTAGAAATCCCCTAACTTCTATCTCAGTTCTGGGAATAGGCATCTTAATGATCAACTTTGCTTTATCAGGATCCACCTCGATACCCCTCTGACTGATAATGTGACCCAACAGCTTGCCAGATGTTACCCCGAAGGTGCATTTCTTCAGATTCAGTCTAAGTCCGTATTTCTCAACGCGTGTGAGAAATCTCTCAAGAGCGGCTGTATGTTCTCCTCTAGTAGGAGACTTCACCATCATGTCATCCACATAGACTTCAACCTTCTTGTGGATCAAATCATGCAACAGTGTTGTTACAGCTCACTGGTAGGTTGCACCTGCGTTCTTCAAGCTAAAGGGCATGACCTTGTAGCAGTAGGTCCCCCATTCTATGATGAAAGCTGTCTTCACCTTGTCTGTAACTGCCATCAGGATCTGGTTATACCCAGAGAATCCATGAATAAAGGAATACATAGCACTATCGACCAGCACGTCGATGTAAGGCAAAGGAAAATCATCTTTTGGACATGCCTTGTTCAGATCCCTGTAATCTATGCAGACTTTGACCCTGCCATCTTTCTTAGGAACTGGGACCACATTAGCCAACCATTTTGGATAGTCAACCACCTCAAGGAATTTGGCATCCAACTACTTCTGGACATCTTCCTTGACCTTCTGTGACCACTCTGGTCAGAGGCGCCGTAGCTTCTGTTTGACTGGCTTGAATCTCGGCTTGGTAGGAATTCTATGTTCTGCGATAGATCTGTCGACACCTGGCATGTCTTCATAGCCTGAAGTAAAGGCTTTTATGTGCTTTTTCAATGTATTGATTATTTTTGTTCTCTCTTCAGAGGTCAAGTCTGATGCAATCTGGAGGAGACACGGCTTGTCATCTGTGTTAATGTTAACATTTTTGATGCAAGATGCGTTAATGTCAAAAATGCTCATGTAATGCTCATGCTCATGCA
>CANYBF012670783.1:0-20170 GCA_948192965.1 Dalechampia spathulata | reverse complement strand
CACGCTTCCCAACATACCTCTTGACCGGACCGCGGGGGCTCCGCCCCCGCACCCCGACCAACTCCTCTCGTAACTCCCCCTAATCGGCAGATGTCGTCGCTCCGCTCCGACATCTGCCCCTTATACCAGTATAAGGGCTATTTCTAACATCATGCATACCCAATCATAAACATAAGCCGTCCCTCATCCAACCGAGAAGACATGCTTCCCAATAAGGCGACGACACACAATCAATCACATAGCATCATACATAAGCATAAACCATCATCATACATTCCAATATGTCACACATACACATGGCAATCCTACCATTCATCTACACATTGGCATACAAAAGTGCATAACTCCTAGGGTCTCTACTGTGGGTGTAACATTAAAACCATACCATATTGTACATACACCTATATTAACATGTTATAAATAATAACAAATCAAATTTTCCAATGTTCCTATATTAAATTATCACATTAGGCAATCATTAACACAAGTACATACATGCTGCCCCCTAATTACCCAAATTTGCATAACTTTTGCAATTACATTCCAATTGCCTTCAAATTTTATTTTTATCATTATATGATCATCATTCATCATATTTATATATGATTTAATGAGTTATGCATTAAAACTAAATTATAGTGGTCATTTCCTTGAAGGTAAAAATTTGGGTAGCAACTTTTGCCCATGCACTATCTTATTTCCTCTTGAATTTTCATGCATTTTTCTTATTCTTCTTCATAAGTAATTGCATCAAACACTTTACATGCATTTAATACAACATTATAAGGGTCATATACACATGAGTTATCTAAGGTTTTACATAATTTAAATCCATGCACATAACATTACAAAAATGCATTAAACATATATATTCAAGCCTCCTTTTCCATCTTCCGTCAATAATTCATCAAAATCTACACTTATTCTCCACTTTTCCATCATAACCAAATCTCCCCTTATGAAACCATAAACTCCAGCAACCAATACTAAGAAACACAAAAGCATATATAAGAAGAACTAGATCAAAACAAGTTTAAAAATATAAACTACATGAAAAATTACCTTAGATATATGTATAAAGTAAGGATTGAAATGGAAAAGAGGAGAGGAAGAAGAGAAGGTCGTATGGTCTGGAGAAGAAGAAGCAAAATGCCTAATTTTCCTTATAAAAATCCTAATACAATTAAATTATTAACTTAATTAAAGAAGGGTCCAATGAGAGCTTGACATTTGTCAAATTCTTATTGATTCCTTCCTTTATTTATTTCTTTTTCATTTATTTATTTCTTTTCTTTCCAATATATCATGTCATACATTTAATACATACATTTAATACATACATAACATACATCTTAAATCATACATACATATTTTAGTTTCTGAAAATACCCCTCTCTTTAAGTAAAATTACCAAAATATCCTTTACTCTCAACTTAACATATTTTTAATTCTAACATCATTGTACTTCCTACTATACATTATTGTCACACCCAGCCCATACCTGGAGTGACATGCTCCCGTAGCATGAGCATCGATCATTTTTGAGGAAAAACTGCTACTCACACTACAAAGGATACGTCATCTCTATAACTAACTAAAATTCGTATAGGTACACATCCCTGTATTTAGTGGTGAACGAATTAGTAGCGTGACATTCACTTAATTAATACATCATACCCTGGATAACATTCATTCATTCATCATACCCTAGATAAAATTCATTCATTCATACAAACAGGTTAGCAACACCTCTCAATTATATTATAAAGTCAATTCATACAACAGGGTTGTTATAATTACAAGACAGGTTCACCATAAAAATACAATTATGACTACTACCACTACGATTAACAACAACTATTCTAACAAAATATAGGTCGGAGTATGCCCCAAGGGTCCAGTACTACTTTGAGAATAATCTTTCTCTGCTGATGACCTCTAACGCTCCTCCAATCACTCTCCAGAAGGCTCTGAACCTACGTTCATCAAATGATAATCGCTGAGTATAAGATATATCATCATAGAATACCTTTCCAATCACTAGCGTTGACATAAGACATATCATCATAGAATACCTTTCCCATATACTCAATGTAAATGCAGTCATGTTCTACGTACTTCCTCTTCCTCATTTCTTACATTCACTCTTGTTTTCCTATAATTGTGCACATTCCTTTCGCACATACTAGGTCCCTGTAGGTACCAATACTTATCTCTCGAAGGAGGGCAATTAACTATATGGTGCTGAGCACCCATTTCTTACTGTAGGTCTCGAGACTCATCTCCCATAAGGAGGGCATTAATCTAAATGATTCCTCAAAGGAATCCCATCATTTTGACCCAGTATGCCTAGAGCTTAACTCTGCCCTCCTCACTCGTTTTCTTTCTTTTCTTTCTTTTCTTTTCCTTCCCTCATCACCATGCATGCCATGAATGTTCAAGCTAATATGCTTCATGACAAGACATATATCCATTTCATCATAAGGAAATAATGAAAACATCGTAGCAATCATATATCATCATCAAGCATCATTTTCAAAACTTACTTAGGTCTTGAAAGAAGGAAACCAACCAAACATCATCACTAGTGTATACAACTAGCATATACAATGCAACTAGCACAAACCTGTAATGATAAGACTTTTACTGCAGTCCCATAATCTTGATGCTATCGACTGTTATCGTCAACTTCTAGCTCTCACGCTTTCCTGGCACCTAAGTACTCTAATTCTGATGTTTAGGAGGGTTTAAGAAAGATACAAGTGATAGAAACCTAAGAAAAACCTTAATACTTATCCATTGACTGGTCAAACTTAAGTCACGTATGGCCGTACAGATCTTGGTACACTCGTACCAACCAAAACACCCTGACAAGCTAAAACTCCTGCAAGGGACAGTACGCCCGTACCATATTTGGTACGCCCGTATGTCCATAATCCACCTGATAAACCCAATTTTCTGCGAGCACACGTACGACCGGACAACCCTGTGGTACGCCCGTATGGCCTCCAGGAGCCTAAGACCCCTCATCTCCCCTGTTTGGTACACCCGTACGGTATCCCATACGCCTGTACCACTATCATCCTCCCACCTATAACTCTCTTTCTACCCTCATTCCCAAAGCACCTAAGTCACAATTCAAGCATAAACACTTCTAATACCTCAACCACAACATGCTACCCACGATATCTGCCCCTTATACTACCGAGTAATCTCAATAAAGTGGCAACACCCTCTCTTCCCATCATCGTCACATACACACGCATCACAAAATACAATATCACTTCACCTTAACATTACACTCAACATCAATGTATGCACACACACACACATTCACACCAATATACATAAGCAAGGAGACAACATCATGTCTCAATCATCAAACATATAAATACATATATGCACGCGTATACATCATATCATTCATATACGATCATATACAATCATACCAAACTACTAGGGTCTCGAAGACGGGTGTGACAATTCTAACCTCTACTTCCATATAGAATATCATGTTTAACATATCTACTTATCTCATTTCACTTATAATTTCATTCTAAGGCATTATTAAGTCCATTTTCATAAGCATTCAAAATGCACCTTTTAAGGCATGAATACTCTATTTTCATCACTTTAACTATTCTCTTACTTTTTTTCACTTTAAATTATATATATGTAATTTCATTCATTCATATTATACTCATAAACATATATAACATATCAAAGCATATTCTAATCATAGCCCAATCATACTTTCCGTGCACCATTCATTCTCATGCATAAAATGCAAACATATAAAGATGCTAATGATGCGGATGTGACAATTCAAATATAAATATTAATTTATATAAAATAAAAATAAATCAATAAAATATTTTATTTCACATGAATACTAATTTTTATCTAAAAAAATTCTATTAAAATATAAATATTAATTTTTATGTAAAATATATATATATATATATATATATAGTATATATTATTTCAAATCAAATAATAAGTTTTATTATAATTAAATTAATATAAAAATATTAATTGATTTTAAAAAGTAATTATCTATTTTATTTAAATTCATATTACATATAATTACATATATGAATATCATGCTTAATTGTATGAAACTAAACAAAATAAGTAATAATGAAAAAAATAATTAATAAATGTCATTAATTATATTATCAATAATTAAATATTATTAATATAAATTTATTAATAATTTATTATTTTTAACCAATAAAATTATATTAACATGTAAAGTAACTACAAAAATTCTAAACAATAATTTTAATATATTTAAATTATAATAAATAAATAAATAAATAAATAAATAATGTTTACTTAATCACATTTAAAATTCTAATAATTCTTAATATATAAAGAATTAGGAACAATTGATATAATTAAAATATTTAACAAATTGCACGTTATTAATAGTTTACTTTGTATACTGACTTATTAAAAAGATAAGTTATATTATAAGGCTAATTGAGATTTAATAAATTTAATAAATATAAATAATGAATATAATATAGAAAAAATTATAAACAAAATTGAAATGGATGATTTAAGAACCACAGTTTTATAATCAAAATAAAGCAAATCTAATAAGACAAATATTATTAGATTCTTTCAGTAAATCTAAATTTTTAAAAAGCTAACAATTTTTTCCACATGCCAACTAAAGCATAGATACCGCCGTTGACTTTGTACAGAGGAATCAGATCATCGAATCAAGCAAGAAACTTTGACCGGCGTCACTAGTAGTTTACAATTGAATCTTTGCTTAGATCCCATCCCAATATATAGAAAATGCAGTTCGCTAAGAACCCATCTCTTTGTTCCTTGCCCTTTTCTTTTGATATACAGGCTCTGAATCCCATCTTTCTGTCCGTTGATTCCCCTCCACCTGGTATACTTTCTTAAAGGTTCAAACTTTAGAGCAGAAACATTAATTTCAGACTGCCTTTCTTTTTTTCTTTTCTGATACTGAATCACTGGTTTGTTTGTTTCTCTGGATACGGATGCCAACTGGGTTATACTCGGTTGTTTCTGCATTTGTTTATCACTTTCCCACATGATCAGTTGTGGATTTGTTGCTTTTTTTGTTAAAAAAACTTGAATTTGGTCGATTTTATCAAATTCTTGGTTGTGTCCATCTTTGTGTAATGTTATATGCATGTTTAAATGCTGTGTTGGAATCTTTATTACTTTCTTGCTATTAAATTGTTCAATTGATAAGAGAACTTTAGTGTTGCGTTTTCCTGGAACGTTTCAGCCTGTAAGAATGTATCTGGTGGAGAGCAAAGGTGGAGCCATAGTATGTATGCTAGTTTCGCTATTTTTCTTGGGTTCATGGCCTGCTGTTCTGACTCTGCTAGAACAACGAGGCCGTCTTCCTCAGCATACTTATCTTGATTATTCCATCACCAATCTCTTAGCTGCTGTAATTATAGCTTTAACATTTGGTCAAATTGGTGAAAGCTCTCATGATTCACCAAATTTCCTAACCCAACTTTCCCAGGCAAGTAAGCTTTTCCCATCACAATCTTGTAGGAAAGTTAATATATGAGATTTTGACAAACTGAATCCAGTGTAATTTATGGCGTAACATATTGTTGCTTTCAAACTTCCATTTGAATGTTCCAGGCTGATTGATGCAGGATAATTGGCCTTCTGTCATGTTTGCAATGGCTGGTGGTATTGTCCTTAGCGTCGGAAATCTTTCCACACAGTATGCGTGGGCTTTAGTTGGCTTGTCAGTGGTGGAAGTCATTTCTTCCAGCCTGACTGTTGTTCTAGGTTTGTGGATTTCACCAATTCTGTTATTTTTTTAGCGTGAAAACTTGTCAGGTCTGTAATTTTTCGTCCCTGTGATGATGTTTTTCCTGACAGGAACAACCATGAATTACTTCTTAGATGATAAAATTAACAGGGCTGAGATTCTTTTCCCTGGTGTTGCTTGCTTCCTGATTGCCGTTTGTCTTGGTTCAGCTGTTCATTCATCCAACACAGCTGATAATAAAGCAAAGCTTAAGAATTTGTCAAGTGATTACAAGCTTGGAACAACGTATTATCTTGTCAATTTCCTTGTTTTTCAGCATTCATTGATTATCATTTAATGAATTCTACTGATGCACTGTTTAATTCAATCTTCTGCCAGGGATAATTCTGCAACCAAGGAAGAATATCTAAGCAATGGTATGACGTCTGGTGAAACTCTACTCTGCCATTTTCAGCTTCTCTCTATTCCATTCTTTGATTGATGTCGTTATTGGCAGCATTGGAAGATCCAGAGAATGGAAATGTCTCTTCAGAGAAACCGAAAGCTGGAACTGCAATTTTCCTTGTTGAGCTTGAAAACAGAAGGTCAATCAAGGTTTGTGAACTTGGCAGCATTCCTGTCTAGAATGTTAAATCTCTGACAAGTTCCACATTTCATTCCAGAATATATTGTTTGAAGGAAAATGAGGTGTGGGCTATCTCTGCAGGTTTTCGGGAAAGGCACTATGATTGGTTTGAGTATAACTTTCTTTGCTGGAGTTTGCTTCTCACTCTTCTCACCAACTTTCAACCTGGCAACAAATGATCAATGGCATACCTTAAATGAAGGGGTGCCAAAATTAGTAGTCTATACTGCATTTTTCTGGTTCTCAGTTGCCTGCTTTGTACTTGCCATCATTTTGAATATCATCTTCCTTTATCGGCCGGTTCTGAACCTGCCAAGATCATCATTGAAGGCTTATGTCAATGACTGGAATGGTAGAGGCTGGGCCTTTCTGGCAGGATTCCTCTGTGGGTTTGGTAATGGCCTTCAATTCATGGGTGGTCAAGCTGCAGGATATGCAGCAGCAGATGCCGTTCAGGTTAGTTTTACGGCCTGTTTAAAGTTGCTGTTTGATTTGAAAGAAGAACGTTTTTCGAATTATTCTATTCAAGGATCAATATTGAACTGCTTGTTGAAAAAGTAGCATTTCACCTTCAAACAACAGTTTTCAACAATTTTAAGAGAAGTTCCGAACCATAATACCAGACGAGAATTTAGTTAAAGCAGAAGAAGCAAACAACAATTCCATTTCATAATATTCAGTTTTGAGAATATTCAACTTGCAGATTAAGTGTTGATCTTAAAAACTTGATGTGTATGCTCTAATTCGTGTATCAAATTCCAGGCACTTCCACTTGTGAGCACATTTTGGGGAATACTAGTCTTCAAAGAATACAGAAAGTCATCAAGAAAAACGTATGTATTGCTGATAAGTATGCTGTCCATGTTTATTGTCGCTGTTGGGGTTCTCATGGCATCTTCAGGGCATAGGAAATGAGAGTTGGACGGCATCATTACGGAATCGAAACAAATTCTTTTAGACTATCTGAATTGTTCGACAAGGCAGCATTATTGTTATTGGCGGGAGGCAGTAGCCGAAGCAAAATCTTCTGAAAGGAGAAGCCAACGCTGGCGAGCTGATTGCTTTGGAGATAATGTTTAATGTTAATTGTGTCAATCAATTCATGACATTGTTGGAATGTTCTTCTCAATATGCAACACGGTATCGAAACCTGTAAAAATGCATTGGTTTGTTTTCACAGAAAAAATCTATAGAATTTCAGATTGGTTTCATACTTGATGAATGCAACTATATTTACTGCAGTTCATTGAGGAATGACTCGGTTGGCAAGGGCATCAAGTCATTTAAATCAGGGCCATTAATGGTTCTGTTCTTCCCTTCAATATAGTTTTTGATTTTAATCTTTTGAGATAACTCAATTCAATCTAATTCTAATTTCTACAATTCATATATTACAAGTTCAAAGAATACTTTCAAAAATACCACTTCAACCATAAATTTATTCAGTATCATTAGATCCTAGTTTTTTATACAAAAACACCATTTGAAGAATAAACTTTAATAAGAGTATTAGTTTTTTTTTAAACTTTTTTTCCAAAATACCATAGAAAGAAAATTATAGTGAAGTATCTATAAATTTGTAATCTTTTAGTCAACCTTCCCTTAAACTATTTGTAACTTTTTATTAAGTTATTTAATTTATTTTGGAATCAATTGTATACTTGATATTTGTATAATCATATACTTATTAAAAGAGGAAGTGAAAATACAAATCTACTCCCCTTCTCTCTCTTTTCATTTTATTTAAAGATAAAAACTTTTAATGTTATTTGTATTTATTAATCATTAATTATTTTATATTTTATATTATATTACCTAACTATTTTATATTTTATATTAAATTACCTAATTTTTATCTAAATAAATTTTATTTACAAATAAATACTATTAATTTTATTTATATTTGTTAATTACTTATTATTTTATAATTTATATTATATTATCTAATTTTTACCTAGGTAAATTTTATTCAAAGATAAATATTACTAATTTGATCTGCATTTATTAATTAATAATTATTTTATATTTTATGAAATATTTATTAAAATTACAAAATATCTCACATCGTTAAAATATAGAATAACATTTTTAAACTCATAATATAAAAACCAAGTGAAATAAATTGATTGAATACACCTCTCTCAAATTTGTAATTAATATTATAAAAGGGAAGATGCACAAGTAAAATAATGGTTTTAATATTTCTCTAAATTTATTAAAACTAATTATTTATAAAATAATTAATTTTAAAAATTAAAAGTTTATTAAATAATCTAAATTTACTAACACTAATTTTATTTTAATAATTTAATAATAATTATTTTAATTTTTAATAACTAAATTATATAATAATATTATATTAAGAAAAATAATACTTGTGATTATTTTTTAAAATATGATGTATTTATTAAAGTTATAAAATATTACACATTATCAACATATGATTTAACTTTTTTAATCAAAATCCTATAATTGTTTAGGATTTACATAATTTGATTATCTAAATTATTAAAATTTAGAAAATATAAATTATATTAAATTTGTAATAAATAATTTATAAAAACTAACTTTATTTTATTTTAATTATCTAATAATAATAATTTTAATTTATAACAACTAATTTTTATAATAAAATTATATAAATAAAAATATTATTTATACTTTTTTAAAAAAGTATGAGATATCATCGTAATATATTAAAAGAGGAGAGGATGATGTGAAAATACAAGTCTACCCTCCCCTTCCCTACTTTCAATTTTATTTAAAAATAAATACTATTTTTTAAAATTTACTTATTACTTTTTAAAACTTATAAAAAATGAATATAAAAATTAATCTAACAAATATAAATAATAAAATAAATTTTTTAAATGTAAATTAGTGCAAAAAATAAATTTATTAATTGTAATTAGTGGATATTAGAAAAGATAATTTTACCCTTCACTTAAATTTTATTATTTTCTAAAATATTTAATTTGTTAAGGACTAATTATTTTATATTTTGTGTTATATTACCTTATTTTTACCTAAATAAATTTTATTCAAAAAATAAATACTGTTAATTTTATTTATATTTATTAATTATTAATTATTTTATATTTTATATTATATTACCTAATGTTTATCTAAATAAATTTTATTTAAATATAAATACTACTAATTTTATTTATATTTATTAATTACTTATTATTTTATAATTTATATTACATTATCTAATTTTTCATCTAAATAAATTTTATTTAAAATAAGTACTATTAATTTGATTTATATTCAGTAATTAATAATTATTTTATATTTTATGAGTTATTATTAAAGTTACAAAATATTCCACATTTAAGAATATAGATTAATATTTTCAAACTCATATTATAAAAGTCAAATTAAGTAGATTAATTGAGCATACTTCTCACAATTTTTTAATTAATATTATAAAAGGAAAGAGGAACAAGTAAAATGATGTTTTATCATTTCTCTAAATTTATTAAAATCAATTATTTTATTATAAATAATTAATTTCAAGAGAATAAAAGTTTATTAAATAATCTAAATTTACTAACATTAATTTTATTTTATTTTAATAATTTAATAATAATTATTTTAATTTATAACAATTAAATTCTATAATAATATTATATGAAGAAGAATAATACTTATGATTATTCTTAAAAATATGAGGTATTTCTTAAAGTTACAAAATATAACACATTATTAATGGATGATTTAACTTTTTAATCAAAATCTTATAATTATTTAGTATTTATATAATTTGATTATCTAAATTATTAAAGTTTATAAAATACTAATTATATTAAATTTGTAATAGATAATTTATAAAAAATAATTTTATTTTATTTTAATTATCTAATAATAATAATTTTAATTTATAATAACAAATTTTGATAATAAAATTATATAAATAAAAATATTATTTATGATTTTTAAAAAAAATATGAAATATTTATTAAAATTATATAGTATCCCACATTGTTAAATTAAGATTTAACTTTTTCAAATTTATACCATAAAAGCTATGCAAAGTTGATTCATTTAGCATACATTTCTTAATTTTTTAAATAATAAAAATACATTACATTTATTAGAAATGATTAGTTTTAAGAAAATAAAAGTTTATTAAATAATCTAAATTTGCTAAAACTAATTCTATTTTATTTTAATAATATAATAATAATAGTTTTAAATTATAATGACTGATTCTATGATAAAATTATATGAATGAAAATATTACTTATGATTATTTCTAAAAATAAATAATAAGGTATTTATTAAAGTAAGAAATATTACATATTGTTAACATATGATTTAGCTTTTTTTTTTTGATGAAAATCTTATGATTATTTAGAATTTAAATAATCTAATTATCTAAATTATTAAAGTTTTAAAAATATTAATTATATTAAATTTGTAATAAATAATTTATAATAAATAATTTTATTTTATTTTAATTATCTAATAGTAACAGTTTTAATTTATAACAATTAATTTTGATAATAAAATTATATAAATAAAAAAATTATTTATAATTTTTTAAAAAATGTGAAATATTTATTAAAGTTACAAAAATATTCTTAAGTAATACCTAAAAACACATCATAAGCATAAATAAGGATATTAAACAACATTTTCTACAAGTATATAATATTTAAATAACAAATATTAATTCAAAATTATACAAAATATTATCATGATAAAAAAAAATTTTAAAAGGTAGAGCACGTAATTGTGATAAATGATGGGTCAAATAAATTATACTAACATGCAACGTACCTTATAA
Organism: Dalechampia spathulata; assembly: GCA_948192965.1. Taxonomy (NCBI): domain Eukaryota; kingdom Viridiplantae; phylum Streptophyta; class Magnoliopsida; order Malpighiales; family Euphorbiaceae; genus Dalechampia; species Dalechampia spathulata. Next base: position 8,971 of record CANYBF012670783.1, on the reverse strand, counting down.
AAGTCTAGTATGATTAAGAGTGTGTGTTGAATCTATCAAATTTAATTGTTACAATTAGATGAAATATTTTGTAATATGAATAACTATCTACTTTATCTTAAACTTTTATTTCTTTATTAATTTTATCCTCAACTTTAAAACTTATGAATTTGCTCTAGCATTTTTTATTTTTCTTTTAATTTTATACAACTGCAAAAAAAGAAAATGTCTCAGTTGATGTGTCTGTCTAATATAACATTTTCAATGTTAACCTTGATTATTAAAATGATACATTTAATAATAAATTTATCTATTTTATCCTAAACTTTAGTATAATTTTTAATTTTATCCTCAACTTTAGTTTAACTTTCAATAACAATATATCAATTTGGTATCCTTTTAACTAACATATAATTTAAATATGATATTTTTTCTTAATTAAACTTAATTTGAATATATTTTATTATAAAATAATAAGAAAGAAAAAATTTCTTCAAAACTTTAAGATATTAAATTTTTGTTCTTGATTGACATCAAATTAGAATAAGATAACAAAAGAGAGAGATCTATAAGATATTATATTGTTCAATTTTAAACCTAGAATGAAGAAAAAAAATCGATTATAAATTTTTTCTCTTAAAATCATAAAATCTTAATGTTATTAAGTTTGATTAAATTGATATTTTAAGATGAAAATTAGTAATGTGATTTTCTTATATATCTATTATTATATTCTATTGAAATATATTTAAGCTAACATTTAGTTGAGAAAAAACTTATTATATTTGAATTATATGTTAGCCAAAATATATGATTTTTCAAGAAATAAATCAAATTAATATAAATTAATATGTTCTTTGAATTGATGATAAAATTAAGAGTTAGACTAAAGTTGATGATAAAATATATAGTTTTTCGTTAAAACGCACTATTTTAATAATCCAAGTTTGCATTAAAATTGCTACATAAGAAAGACACATAAGCTAAAATACATATTTTTTATAATCGGACAAAACTAAGTGGAAAATGAAAAATAGTAGAGTATATCAATAAGTTCTAAAATTGAGAATAAAACTAAAAAATGGATAAAAGTTTAGGATAAAGTAGAAATAGATGAACGTGGTCGAATCCTAAGGAATATAATTTTTCTCAAATTAGTTTTAAAAATAGGAATAAAAATAAAACTACATAAGTGAAGGATTTTGTAAAAGCAATAAAATAAATAAACAAAAATAAAGGAGAACAATAATATTAAGAAATAAAGTCAATATTAAAAGGCTCTTGACCAATAACTTAATCTTAGTTTATTATTTTCTTATTGATCATAAATACCAAGATGACTCAATCAATTTTTTTATAAACTAGTTATAATTATTAAAGATAATTAATATTTCTTTAAATTTTAGAGTGATATCAATTTGGAAAACTTTCGAATCAAAAGCCACAAATGTTTATTGATATATCATGATCATTGATTCAAATACAGTCTAATGGTAAAATTCACTAAGCCGGTTATAGAACGTTGAAGTACAGCTTCACACAAACCAATTCTTCCTTAGTATTTAGATGACCATGAACCAGCTCTATAATTGTCTCTGGTCCCAGGATAGACACAGTGAAAATAGATTCGCACTTAGTCTTCTTGAAACTGTATTAAGAATAAGAAGAACCTAACTTAAGTTAATAGTCGAGACCCAACATCCCTTGTGTTCAAATTAGACTGCTAAAACTCACAAAGAAATTTAAATGCCTTTAACCTTGTTTAACACTTTGATTGTTACTTTAGCAAGTCGAGTGACAACTCCAGATCAAACAACTCACATAGCAATATGTAGAAATTAGAATTACGCAACGGGCCCTATTTACACACTTCCAAGAACTACAATGGTTCTACAATTTACCGAGTTAAAATGAATAGCAATTTACCATTGAAATTAAAATCGTTTTGATCTCACATGATCTTCAATGAATTAATTATGTTGCTTCCAATTAGGAAATAAAAGTGCCTAGCTAAACATCATTGGTGACAACATAAAATAAAACAAAGAAAGAATAAAAGAAAATACTTGAATTAATTAAAGAGAATGAAAATAAAAATAATTCAATTCCTAATATTCCACCCTTATAATAGGAGCAAACCTTCTACTTATAGAAATGGAATAGACTAGATAAAATAGAAAGATAAGTATCAATCCCATCTTCTCTTAAAAACTTTCAAATCTGATCCTTATCTAACTTTCGAATTTAAATGAAAAATAGCTTCATCAGGTCTTTTCGTTTCCTCTTATGCTTATAAGTCTTGGTCGTAAGCCCTTGTATTATTCCTTTAATTTAAAAATGTGGTAAAAATTCCATTTAAGCTTCCTTTTTACTTATTTCTTATTTTTACCTGCGAAATATAAAAACAAGACTGAGTTAATTATTCTAGCCAAATTCCTTATCTAAAATAGACTAGTTAGACATGAAAAACACATAATTTGATGTTCAATCATATACCACCACACTTACTCAATGCTTGCCCTCAGGCATTCTTAATCTTTTTCTTCAAACAAAATCCCAAAACTAATTCTATCAAAGTAATAAGAGTTGAGGAAATATTAGTATTTCTTAACATTCAAGTATAATCAACTTATCAAAAATAGCTTAGCAATTTAGTATTAATAACAAAAACCTCAGGATCTCAGTAAATAAAATTATGCACAACAATTTATACTTTATGTCCAAGCAAAACATTTTTCACAAGTAAACATACGGTAGAATAATCACAATTTTACTAAGCTTTAAATGCCATGTTTTTATGCATTTCAATTAAACTAGTTTTTCAGTAATTTATAACTTATAGGAATTTTTAAAAATTTGAGATCTAATCGTCCTTAGAAAGGGGGTTACTCTCCTGTTGCTAATAACTCCATACACCAAAAGCAGCTTAAGGGGCATTAGGTTTAACCACCTAACCTAATTAGTAAAGGTCAAATGCATCTTTGTTCCTTTTTGTAAATATGCTTTGGGCAAATTTCCTACGGCTTGAAAAAGGGTCAAATTCTTCTAACACTAATGGCTCCATACACAAGTCAATTTAGGAGTACAAGTGTCATACCACCCAACCCAACTAATGTTGGTATTCACATATACTTTATTTCCTTTTATTTTTCTTTTCTTTTCTTGGTTTGCGTATAAGTTCAAACAAAAGATACTTTGGTGAAAAAAATTAAACTGCACATATGTTCATAAGCTACTCATATAATTTTGTCCAAATCAAGGCATAGCATCATCTTGCAAGCTAATCACCTAAAAATTGTATCAACCATGCTTTAAGCTAAACCATTTATTTGAATTGGTCATATCAAAAATACTAAGTTTAAAAGTATATTCCTAATCATTAAGTCACAAAGAAAAATCAGTCTAAAATATTTTGAGAAGCAGAAATATACTTTAGAGAATCACTTGGTTGCAAATCAAGAGCAAAGCATGTAAAAATTTCAAAAATTTTGATCAAACATTCAGTTGTATTAAATTAGTCCATAAAAACATGAAAATCGACAACATACACCCCCCTGCACTTAAAACACATTGCCTCAATATGAGATAAATTTTGGTAGCAGCAAAATAAGAAAAACAAGATGGAAAGTTTCAGACATTGCCTGTGTTTTATTGTGCTACCTTTGGGAGACTCATTATTACATTTCAAGTGACTGACATAGCTCACCAACCTCTATGTCTAACTCATCAAGTCGTAGAAATATCTAACAAATAACCTCCTCCATATTAGCAAAGATCTTATCAAGTTTGTCATGCAATGCTGCAAATTCTTTGAGCAATACTGGTTTGGTAGTTGTGGTTGACTGTGGTTGTGAAGTGGGAACTAGAAGAGTTTCCATTATCAATTTCCTTTTTAGAAATACTCTATTTTTCATTAGGATGATTGGTTTTGGTGGGATAAATCCAAAGCCAGGTGTCTCCTTCTTCCTGCATAACAATCCCATTTCATCCAAACTCAATAAGTCAGGTGGTAAAATATCTAAAGCTTTATGAAGATTAGTGGAAGAAGGATCAAATAGTTTAAGTCTAATGGCTAAATGGGTCGAAATAGACTTTAGAATCACTTGGTTGCAAAATCAAGAACAAACCATGTAAAAATTTCAAAAATTTTGATCAAACATCCAGTTGCATTAAATTAGTCTATAAAAACATGAAAATTAGCAATATATACCCCCCTAACACTTAAAACATATTACTTCAAAGTGAGACAAATTTTGACAGTAGCAAAATAAGTAAAATAAGAAAAACAAGATGGAATGTTTTAAACATTGCTTGTGTTTTGTTGTGCTGCATTTGGAAGGCTCATTGTTGCATTTCAAGTAAGTGACGTAGCTCACCAACCTTTATGTCTAACTCATCAAGTCGTAGAAATACCTGGCAAAAAACCTCCTTCATATTAGCAGAGATCTTATCAAGCTTATCATGCAATGCTACAAATTTTTTGAGTAATACTAGTTTGGTAGCTGTGATAGACTGTGGCTGCGAAATGGGAACTGAAGTTTTGATTGTTAGTTTCCCTTTTAAAATACTCTATTTTTCATTAGGAGGATTAGTCCTAGTAGGTTAAATCCAAAGCCATATGCTTCCTTCTTCCTGCACAACAATCCTATTTTGTCCAAACTCAATAAGTAAATGGTAAATGATATAAAGCTTTATGGAGATTAATGGAAGAAGAATCAAAGAGTTTAAGTCTAATGGCTAGATGGGTCAAAATATACTTTAGAATCACTTGGTTGCAAATCAAGAGCAAAACATGCAAAAAATTTTAAAAATTTGATCAAACATCTAGTTGAATTAAATTAGTCTATAAAAACATAAAAATTGGCAACATACACCCCCCTAAATAAAACACATTGCTTCAATGTGAGATAAATTTTGACACCAGTAAAACATGTAAAAGAAGATGGAAAGTTTTAGACATTGCCTGTGTTTTACTGTGCTGCCTTTGGGAGACTTATTGTTGCATTTCAAATGAGTGATATAGCTCACCAACCTCTACGTCTAACTCATCAAGTCATAGAAATATCTGAAAAATAACCTCTTCCATATTAGCTAAGATCTTATCAAGTTTATGGTGTAATGCTGTAAATTCTTTAAACAATATTGGTTTGGTAGCTGTGGCAAATTATGGCTGTGAAGTGGGAACTGGAGGAGTTTTGATTATCAGTTTCCCCTTTGAAAATACTATGTTTTTCATTAGGATGATTGGTCCTAGTGGGCTAAATCCAAAGCTAGGTGCCTCCTTCTTCTTGCATAACAATCCTATTTCATCCAAACTTAATAAGTCAAGTGGTAAAAGATCTAAACCTTTATGGAGATTAGTGGAAGAGGGATCAAAGAGTTTGAGTCTAATGGCTAGATGGGTCGAAATAGACTTTAGAATCACTTGGTTGCAAATCAAGAGCAAAGCATGCAAAAATTTTAAATATTTTGATCAAACATCCAGTTGCATTAAATTAGTCTATAAAAATATGAAAATCAACAACATACACCCCCTACACTTAAAATACACTGCTTCAATGTGAGATAAATTTTGGCATGAGCAAAACAAGAAAAATAAAAGGGAATATTTTAGACATTGCTTGTGTTTTATTGTGCTACCTTTAGGAGACTCATTGTTGCATTTCAAGTAAGTGACGCAACTCACCAATGTCTACTTCTAACTCATCAAGTCATAGAAATATCTGGCGTACAACCTCCTCCATATTAGCTGAGATCTTATCGAGTTTATCGTGCAATGTTGCAAATTCTTTTAGTAATACTGGTTTGGTAGTACAGCTGACTGTGGCTGTGAAGTAGGAATTGGAGGAGTTTTGATTGTCAATTTCCCCTTTCAAAATACACTATTTTCATTGGGATGATTGGTTTTAGTAGGCTAAATCCAAAGCCAGATGCCTCCTTCTTCCTACACAACAATCCTATTTTGTCCAAACTCAATGATTCAAGTGGTAAAAATCTAAAGCTTTATGAAGATTAGTGGAAGAGGGATCAAAGACTTTGAGTCTAATGGCTAGATGAGTCGAAATAGATTTTCAAATCACTTAGTTGCAAATCAAGAGTAAAGCATGCAAAAATTTCAAAAAATTTGATCAAATATCTAGTTACATTAAATTAGTCTACAAAAACATGAAAATCGGCAACATACGCCCCCTCACATTTAAAACATATTACTTCAATATGAGATAATTTTTGATAGCAGCAAAGCAAGGAAAACAAGAAAAATAAGATGATAAGTTTTAGACATTGCTTATGTTTTGTTATGTTACTTTTGGGAGATTCATTGTTGCATTTCAAGAGAGTGATACAACATACCATGCAATACTGCAAATCTTTTAAGCAATACTAAGCAATACTCATCAAGTCGTAGAAATATCTAACGAACAGCCTCCTCCATATTAGCTAATCTTCTTGAGTTTATCATGCAATGCTGTAAATTTTTTAAGCAATACTAGTTTGCTAGCTGCGGTAGACTGTGGTTGTGAAGTGGGAACTTGAGGAGTTTTGATTGTTAATTTCCCTTTTCAAAATACATTATTTTTCATTAGGCCGATTAGTTCTAGTGGGCTAAATCCAAAGCCATGCACCTCCTTTTTCCTACATAACAATCCTATTTTATCCAAACTCAATAATTCAAGTGGTAAAAGATCTAAAGCTTTATAGAGATTAGTGGAAGAGGGATCAAAGAGTTTAAGTCTAATGGCTAGATGGGTTGAAATAGACTTTAGAATCACTTGGTTCCAAATTAAGAGCAAAGCATGCAAAAATTTCAAAATTTTTGATCAAACATCTAGTTGTATTAAATTAGTCTACAGAAATATGAAAATTAGCAACATACACCCCCCACATTTAAACACATTGCTTCAACATGAGATAAATTTTGATACCAGTAAAACAGGGTTAATATTACCAAATGACACTATTTTTAGGTCGGTTTTCAAAATAGTCACTGATTTTCAATTTTTTTCTTTTCAGTATTTGAACTTCAATTTTTTTTCATCAGGAGGTTTTCTGCCACGTAAATATATATATGGTAGAATATTCCTCGAATATTCCCTTGCATTGCCACGTGGACAGTGACCACATCATTATTTATGCTGACGTGTAATCCTACATGGTAATGAAATTGACGTGGAAAACATCCACGTATGCAACCGTCCATGTGTCAATCGGCCATATATACAACCATCCACGTGGCAACTGTTCACATGGAAATGCAAGTGAATATTTTGACACGTATATATTTAACGTGGCAGAAAACCTTTTGATGAAAAAAAATTGAAGTTCAGATACTAAAAAGAAAAAAATTGAAAATCAGTGATCATTTTGAAAACTGACCTAAAAACAGTGTCATTTGGTAATATTAACCCCAGCAAAACAAGAAAAACAAGATGAAAAGTTTTCGACATTGCCTATGTTTTACTGTACTGCTTTTGAGAGACTCATTGTTGCATTTTAAGTAATTGACACAACTCAACAACCTCTATATCTAACTCATCAAGTTGTAGAAATATCTAGCGAATAACCTCTTCTATATTAGCTGAGATCTTATTGAGTTTATGGTGCAATACTACAAATTCCTTGAGTAATACTGGTTTGGTAGCTACGATAAACTGTTACTGCAAAAGGGGAACTAGAGGAGTTTTGATTGTCAGTTTCCCCTTTCAAAATAGCCTATTTTCCATTAGAATGATTGGTCCAAGTGGGCTAAATCAAAAGTTTTAGACATTGAATGTGTTTTGCTGTGCTACCTTTGGAAGACTTATTGTTGCATTTCAAGTGAGTGATGGAGCTCACCAACCTCTACATGTAACTCATCAAGTCATAGAAATATCTGGTAAACAACCTCCTCCATATTAGTAGGGATCTTATTGAGTTTGTCTTGTAATGCTGTAAATTCTTTAAGCAATACTGGTTTGGTAGCTGTAGTAAACTGTGACTACAAAGTGGGAACTAAAGGAGTTTTGATCATCAGTTTCCCCTTCGAAATACATTATTTTTCATTAAGATGATAGATCTTAGTGGGCTAAATCCAAATCCAAAATCCTCCTTTTTCCTGCACAACGATCCTATTTCATCCAAACTCAATAAGTGAAGTGGTAAAAGATCTAAAGCTTTATGGAGATTAGTGGAAGAGAGATCAAAGAGTTTAAGTCTAATGGTTAGATGGGCTAAAATAAACTTTAGAATCGCTTGGTTGCAAATCAAGAGCAAAGCATGCAAAAATTTTGATCAAACATTCAGTTGAATTAAATTAGTCAACAAAAATATAAAAATCGGTAACATACACTCCCCTAGACTTAAAACATATTGCTTCAATATGAGATAAATTTTGACAACAGCAAAATAAGAAGAACATGTTACACCTTTAGAAAACATGCTCCCGTAGCATGTGTTGACCCTCACTTTTCACCATCGTATAATTTAGGATTTTTACTGATTCGGTTAGGACTTAGTCCCCGGTATTAGTCCAAATTATGCGTACAGGCCCCTATGCCTTATTCTGTATGTTCTGGTGTGTAGAACATTTTGAAATTGGTGGGGCCCACCATGGCGCCTGGCGGGACCCGCCATGTATTCTGAGTGTTCTGTATGCACAGAACACCCTTCCTTGTTGCCTACGTAAGGCAAGTTGCTTGAAATGCTAAACGGTGCATTTTTGACCTTAGGTTACTATTCATAGTGAATAGTACACTGGCGGGGCCCGCAGCCCCAATAACCTATTCTGTGTATTCTGTAATCACATAATACAATTTTGAGTCGCCTTACACAAGGCATGATGCTTGGCATCGCAAACGCCACTTTCTAGGCCCATTACGCTGTGGGGCCCACTTAGCAGTAGCGGGGCCCACTGCCCCTAATTCCCATTCTGTGTATTCTGTACTTACAGAATACATTCCACACCGGCCTACGCATTGTAGGATGTATAGAATGCAAAATAATGCATTTTAGACCT
>CANYBF012670187.1:0-10516 GCA_948192965.1 Dalechampia spathulata | reverse complement strand
AAAACACTAAATGCAACCCTAAATCGAATCCTGAACTGCACCAAGATGAATCAAGATGCCCATGAGGGCAAAACGACAAAGAGATAGGCTCGACTCATCCCAATCAATCCGACCGATCCAAAATTAGGGTGCGACAGTAAGGCAGTAGCAGAATGTACTCTGTAAGTACAGAATGCACAGAATTGGCTAATTGGGGAAGCGGGCCCCGCCCGCATACTATTCATAATGAATAGTAACCTAGGTACAAAATGCAATATTTTGCATTCTGTGTGTCCTACCATATGTAGGCAGGTGTGAAACGTATTCTGTAAATGCAGAATACACAGAATGGGTTAATAGGGGCAGCGGGCCCCGTTTCTACTAGGTGGGCCCCACAGCGTAGTAGGCCTAGAAGATGGCATTTGCGATGCTAAGCGTTGTGTCTTGCATAGGGTAGGTAGAAAACGTATTCTGTAAGTACAGAACACACAGAATAGGTTATTGGGGACTGTGGGCCCCGCTTCTATTTAGTGGGCCCCACCTATATACTATTCATGATGAATAGTACCTGGGGTAAAAAATGCAATGTTTTGCATTTCAAACGATTTGCCTTGTGCAGGCAATAGGGAAGGGTGTTCTGCATGCACAGAATACTCAGAATATGCGGCGGGTCTCGCCAGGCGCCATAGTGGGCCCCACTAGTCCTGAAATGTTCTGCGCACCAAAACACACAGAGGAAGACACAAGGGCCTATACGCATAATCGGGATCGATACCGGAGACTAAATCTTAGCCGAATCAACAAAGATCTAAAATTATACGATGGTGAAAAGTCAGGGTCAACAGCTTGGTGGGGAATTTGTACAGCGTAGTGCACTTCTCACTACTGCATTTCAAAGGAATGGCAAAGCGTGCCAATCTCTGCATCAAGCTCGTCCAGGCGCAGGAGAATCTGCCGCATAGACTCCTCCAAAGTTGCTGTTAACTTGTCAAGTTGCTTATGGAGAGAATTGAGTTATATCATAATAGCAATATCGGTGGGACCTGATGTTGGTGGTGGCAGTATGGGCACAGAAGAAGCTCCTGTGACCGATTTAGTCTTCTTGAAGACTCGCTCTCTTATGGCCACAATCGGCCCCGGTGTACAGAATTCAAAGCCAGGCTCACCCTCTTTCTTTTGCAATAATCCCATCTCATCCAGCTTAAAAATGTCCAAAGGGACCAAATCAACTGCCTTATAAAGATTATGATGGGCAGGATCGAATACCTGAAGCTAGATGGCAAGATGAGTGATGATATGACCAAGGATAAGCCTCTTAGAGCTGGCGACAGTAGCTCTGAACTGGGCAGCGATGAAACAGCTAAGATTTACTACCTTTTTATGCACAATGTAATCCAGTAAAAACAACTCCACTCGAGTTATGATACCTGGTGAATCATTGCGGCAAGACAAGCTGTACGTGATAAGACAGTGCAGATAGGTCAGAGAACTATCAAATAAGTAGATGTCTTTGGTAGAGGCTGGATTATATCTCTTGGTTGAAGCAGGGGCATAATGTTCCCAAAGAGCATCGGTATCAAAGTCAGCTGGTAAATCATAATATCCCTCAACGTACTCATCTGTAACCTCATCAATCAATCCCAATGTTAGATTGAATTCATCGATTGAGAAGGAAAATGATTTACCCATTAACCAAAATTGAATGACTTCAGGGCTGTCTAATCCGATGAGCTTTTCCTTGTCTAACTTGTACGTGCTATAGAACTCATAGACCAGCTCATAGAATACCAGGCATCTAATCTAGAAATACTTCTCCATAATCTCCCCTTGATATGTTCGAATACTGGCAACTGTAACTTGTCAATGGCAGAAGGGTCAATCGATTTTCCCTTCACCACTCGTAAATTAATACCTTTGACGAACATCTCCTTATCTTCCTTAGAGAGTTTCAAGTTGCCATTAAGCTTTGACAAAGGAGGGGGAAGAGTTCCATATAATCTTTTTGCTTGCGCCCTTATGGGTATCAATGCCATCATCTACAACTTTCGGTAGTAGCCATGATTTTTGAAATTGTCATGCAGCTGGTGGGTTCCTTCCAGTATAGACCTTAAGACCAATGACTTCTATATCTATAATGGCCTTGGGTGGTAGCATGTATGGATTCGGTCTCTTCATGACCGATGCATCTTCCTCTATTTCGATTGGGTCTTTACCTGCTCTGCGTTTGTTGGTCTTAGATCCACTGCCAAATAAAGTAGCTCTTGGATGCACCATGGTGAAAAGAAATCTTGAGCGGAAAATAGGGAAGAAAGAAAATGAAATTAGGTTTAAAGATGGAAAGAGTATACTCGACAGAATAAAAGGGAAAGAGTTTTAAGTGAATTGAAATCCCTAAATGCCCAAAACTCTCAAGGTTTCCTTCTTTTATTTTAACTCAAATTCATTTTCCCACCAAACCCAAAAACATTTTAACCCATCTGTAAAATTTTACTCGAAGTGAAAAGTAAAACTTCTTTTAACTGAAGTAATTGAAAAGAAACAAATTATTACCTGTGAAATGCCTTATGGGCATAACACGAATTAAAAAAAATGCAAAAGAAACAAAAGAAAACAAAAACTTTACGAAATACCCTATGGGTATAACGCAATAATAGAAAATTGTAAAACAAATAAATGAAAACTGGCGAGATGCCTTATGGGCATAACGCATATCTTAAAAATAGAAATAAATAAATAAAAAGAATTAGTTCTGGTTTTTAAAGTCCCAGCTCGACTTCCTGCTCATTTTACTCGTCTGTAGGTGATGTTAACGTGATCTCACATGTTGAACGAGTGTCAAATCCCTCATAGAATGGCTTGAGACGATGGCCATTAACCTTAAACTGATTTTTCGAATCAAGGCTCTGAATTTCAACTGCTCCATGGGGAAAAATCTTTTGAACCATAAATGGTCCTATCCACTTCATCCTTAATTTCCTTGGAAATAAATTTAATCTAGAATTATAGAGCAACACCTTCTGCCCTACATGAAATTCTTTATGCCAAATCTTCCTATCATGGAGCTTTTGTGCCTTATCCTTATAGCTCCACGTATGGTCATAAGCATTGGTCCGTATCTCCTCCAGTTCCTGTAATTGGAATTTCTTGTGGACTCCTGCATCATCCAAAGACATATTAGTCTATTTCACTGCCTAGTATGTATGATGTTCAAGCTCTATAGGCATATGACATGGTTTCCCATACATAAGCCGAAAGGGTGACATTCCCAGTGGGGTCTTATATGCTATCTGGTATGCCCACAAGGCATCATCCAGTCGCTTGCTCTAGTCTCTCCGATTGGGGCTGACTGTCTTTTTGAGAATGGATTTGATCTCTCTATTTGTAACTTCAGCCTGTCCATTCCCTTATGGATGATATGTTATGGTCATACAATGACTAACACCATACTTCTAAAATAAGGCAGCTAATTCTTTATTCCAAAAATGAGTCCCTTGATCACTAATGAATGCTTTAGGAACTCCAAACCTGCTAAAAACATTAGATTTAATAAAGCTTACCATAGTTTTAGCATCATTTGTTTTTATGGCCTTAGCTTCAACCCATTTTGAAACATAATCTACTAGCACCAAAATGTAAATGTTCCCAAATGAAGGTGGGAAGGTCCTATAAAGTCCATACCTCAAATGTCAAAAATTTCACAAATAAGGATTCCTTTTTGAGGCATCTCGTGTCTTCTTCCCAAACTTCCTGATTTCTGGCATTTAACATAGTATTTATAGAATTGATAAGCATTATGATGCAAGGTAGGCCAATACAACCCACATTCCAGAATTTTCACGACTATCTTCTTATGCCCATAATGTCCTCCACAAGCATTGTTGTGGTAGAAGTGTAAAACGGACTGGATTTTATTCTCAAGTATGCACCTTCGAATAACTTGATTAGCACAGTATCTCCATAGGAATGGATCATCCCAAACATAATTTTTCACCTAATTCCTAATCCTGTCCTTCTCATGCCTTGTAAGTTCATTGGGAAACCTCCTGGAACACAAAAAATTGACAATGTCAGCATACCAAGGTGATTTTGCAATTACACTTAAAGCCATCTCATTAGGGAATTCATTAAAGAAATCATCTGGTTCAATGTTGGGCAATCTGCTCAGGTTGTCTGTAGCCAAATTCTCGCATCCTTTCTTATCTCAAAGCTCTAAATCGAATTCCTGAAGTAGAAGGATCCATAAGATTAAATGTGGTTTGTCGTCCTTCTTTTTTAGTAAATATTTCAAGGCTGCATGATCAGAAAAAATCAGCACTTTAGTTCCCAATAAATATGGCCAAAATTTATTTAATGCAAACACTACAGCATAAAGCTCTTTTTCTGTTATGGAGTAATTAAGCTGGGCATCATCTAGCATCCTAGAGGCATAGCTGATCACATAAGAATCTTTCCCATTTCGTTGCCCAAGTACTGCACCAACAGCAAAATTGCTGGCGTCGCATATAATCTCAAATGGTAAACTCCAATTGAGCAACTGCATAATGGGTATTGAAATGAGTGCCTCCTTCAGTCAGTTAAAAGCTACCTTGCATGATTCATCAAAATTAAATTCAACATCTTTTTGCAACAATCTGCATAAGGGTTGTGTTGCTTTGGAGAAATCCTTTATGAACCTCCTGTAAAAACCTGCATGGCCAAGAAAAGAATAAATCTCCCATACAGTAGTGGGGTAAGGAAAAGATTTAATTATGTCAATTTTTGCTCGATCAACTTTAATGCCTCTTTTTGAAACCATATGACCCAATATCAAACCTTGTTCAACCATAAAATAGCATTTCTCATAATTAAGAACCATATTATTCTCAATGCAATGCTGAAAAACTCTGGCTAGATTATCTAAACATTCATTAAATGAATTACCATAAATAGTAAAATCATCCATGAACACCTCAATAATGTTTTCCACAAAATCTAAAAAAATGCTTACCATGCAACGTTGGAAGGTTGCGGGTGTGGTACACGGCCCGAATGGCATCCTATTGAACGCAAAGGTTCTAAATGGACATATGAATGTCATCTTTTCCTAGTCTTTTGGAGCAATGGGTATTTGGTAAAAACCCATGTAACCGTCAAGGCAATAATAATGAGTCCGACCTACCAAATGCTCTAACATTTGGTCAATAAAAGGTAGGGAAATGATCTTTATGAGTTGCTGAATTTAATTTCCTGTAGTCAATACAAACCCTCCACCCATTTTGGACATGAGTGGGAACCATTTCTTCTTCCTCATTACAGACTATTGTTATGACTGTCTTTTTAGGCACAACATGCATTGGACTGACCTATTGGCTATCAGAAATCGAGTATATCATTCCTACATCTTGCAGCCTTAGGATCTTCTTTTTCACTACCTCCATCATGGTTGGGTTCAATCTTTATTGAGCATCTTGAACTAACTTTTTATGAGGCTCCAGCAAAATCCTGTGCATGCACATAGATGGGCTTATACCCTTAATGTCAGCTATAGTCCAACCAATTGCTTCCTTGAATTTTTTAAGAACTCCAATCAAGGCGTTCTCCTCTTCTTCACTCAATTTGTTAGAGATAATCACGGGCAGTATCTCTCCTTTCCCAAGGAAGGCATACTTTAAATGGCTTGGCAGTGGCTTTAGCTCCAATTCAGGTGCCTGCAAGGTTGAACGAACCAATTTAGTGTAAGGATTATTCAAATCAAAATTTCATTCAATCTTAGGCTCTTCATTTAATTCGTCAATGGCATGTATCACTTCATCTTTCAAAAATAGCATCTCCTTATAATCTTTGGCATTTTTAAGTGCTATTCCAAGTTCGTCTTCTCCAAATAATTCAAAAACTTGCTGTACACATGGCTCGATTATGCCCACAGCATAGGCGCTGAAGACTTCTGGAGGGTACTTCATAGCATCATACATGTTGAATTTTATTAGTTCTCCATCAAATTCCATGGTCAATGTCCCTTCATGGACATCAATCTTTGTTCGAGCGGTCATCAGGAAATGTCTCCCTAACAAGAGATCGGATGACTTTAGGGAAGTTTTTCTATCCATCTGCACGACATAAAAATCTACAGGAAAAATTAATTTGTTAACTTTCATAAGCACATCCTCCAAAACTCCGATTGGGTATATGGTTGACCTGTCCACCAATTGAATCACAGCACTTGTCTCCTTCAGTGGACCTACATTCAAAGATTCATACACACTTATGAGCACAATGTTAATTGAGGCTCTTAAATCGTACATGACATGTCTTATGCCCATATCACCGATCATAATAGAGATTGTGAAAACTCCCTTATCTTTACATTTTGGTGGCACTTTCCTCTGAATTACTGCTGAAATAGTTTCACTCATATTCACCTGTTGAAAGCCAATTAATTTATGTTTATTGGTGCATAAGCCCTTGAGAAATTTGGCATACCTGGGTACCTGTCTTATGGCCTCAAGCAATGGAATATTGACCTGTACCTTGCAGAAGGTCTCTAGAATTTCCTTCTGCTCCTTTTCTCATTTAGTCTTTTCCAATCGCTTAGGAAATGGGCAATGATTAATCACAGGCTGGATTACCTTCTCATAGTCTTTGGCTTTCTCCTCTTGCTCTCCTTTCTCTCCTTCCTTGCTACCGTTAATTTCCAACTCCTTCTCCTCATGGGTTTTTGGCTTTTTTCCAGCTGCTTTAGGAAGTGTTTGGCCACTTCTCAATGTCACAGCATTGACACTCTCTCTAGGGTTAACTTCTGCCTGTGATGGATGTTTTCCTTGCGACTCAATTCTGCTCAAAACTATAGCCATTTGAGACATTTGATTCTCTATATTCTTTATCTGGTGTCTGTATTTTTCTGATTTTGAGTCACAATTTGCTGGAATTACTGAATATCTTATTGAAAAGCATGAACGTTAGTTGCCAAATTTTTCACAACATCTTCTAGAGACATACTTGGAGGCTTTTTTTGGTTTGATTTCTGCTAAAAATTTGACTGTTGGTTGCCATAACATAAGTTAGGATGGTCTCGCCAACCTTGGTTGTATGTCTTAGAAAATGGGTCATATTTCCTCTAGGGTGATCCTAGAAATCCTCCAACAGCATTTGCTTATTCTTTTGTTCCCTCCTCTAGAACTGAAGGGCATTGATCAGTCACATGATCTGTTTGGGTACATATTCCATAAGCTCTTGTTGGTTTCATGTTGGTTGCAAGTTCCTGCACAACAGATGTGAGCTATTTAATTTGATTTTCAAGGCTGGAAACATTTACCTCATGGACCTTTCTAGGCTGTTCTCTTTTAGTACTAAAGGATTAGGCATTAGCAGCCATTATATCAATCAGATTACGAGCTTCCTGAGGTGTCTTATTCATTATAGCTCCTCTACTCGCAATATCCATCATCTTCCTTTCTATTGGTAATAATCCTTCATAAAAATATTATATCAGATTTTGCTCTGTGATCTCGTGTTATGGGCATGATGCACACATTCTTTTGAAGCATTCCTAATAGTCATGAAGATTCTCTATCTCTTTCTGTCGAATGGAACATATATCTCGCCTGATTTGGGCAGCTCTTTTGGCTGGGAAAAATTTATCCAGAATAATCTAGCCATCTCATTCCATGTCGTGACAGTTCCTGAAGGCACGTAATAGAGCCAATCTTTGGCAGCATCTGCAAGAGAAAAGGGAAAAGCTCTAAATTTAATATGTTCAAGGTTTACACCTTATGGCTTCATACCTGTACAAATAATATGAAATTCTTTTAGGTGTTTGTATGGATCTTCATTCTCTAGGCCCTTGAAAGTTGGCAGTAACTGTATGAGTCCAGATTTAAGTTTAAAGGATCCTGTTATGTCCTCATAAGTGATACAAAGTGGGGACTAATCTATGGGCACAATGGCTATTTGTCTGAGAGTCTGTTCATTGTTTATGGCCATAACAACTTCATTATAGCTCTCGCTGTTAGAGTTGTCACTGGCTGTTTCCTTGTGGGCACAAGAACTCTCTGAAACTGAGGTAGATTTTCTAAGTTTCACCTCTTTTCTCAATCTTTTTGCAGTTTTCTCGATTTCTTTATCAAAGCTAAGATTACCTGCAGAAGATGGAGTCATAAACAAAGAATTAAGAAAATGTTAATTATCGTCCCCGACAACGGTGTCAAAATTTGATCGGGTGTCACTTCTGTCAAATTAATTCCTTACAAGCCACACGTTGGAATTATGATTTTTGTAGCAGTGGAAGTAAGGGTCGAATCCCACAGAGACGGTTTTAGCTCACTTAATTCTTTACGTTTAAAAATAAACGAGGTGAATCAGAAAGTTATTAAAACAAATGAAGAAAAAAATAAAATAAATTTAAGAAAATCAATAAAAAGTAATTGTCCCAACCGAAAACATCAAGTATTCATTAATTGAATATGATCACTGATTCAATAATAGTCCAAAGGCAATAATGGCATTAAATCGGTTATAGTTTACTGAGCAAGTCTTGCACGCCCCAATCTTCCTTTATTTGTAAGATGCCATGAAACAAGCTCTATGAAACGCCTCTAATCCTAGAATAGACAAGGTGGAAATAGATTCTCACAAGTCATCTCGAAATTGCATTGGGAATTAGGAAGACCAGACTCTAGTTAACAGGTACAACCCAACATCCCTCATGTTCAAACTAGATCTTCTAACCCACAAGAAGTACTACCACATATCGCAACAATGATAGCATCTTTCTTTACCACTCCAGCAAGTCGAGTGACTTTTCTGTATCAAATAACCCGCTTGGCTATATACTAGAACTTAAAGGCATGTAACAGGCCTTATTTATATGCACTAGGAATAGCAATGGTTCTATGCGACTCAGAATTAGAGATAATAGTGCTTTGCCAATGGAATTAGGATCACTTAGATCTCACATAATCCTTTAATGAATAACTTGAATTGCTTCGAATTGTGAAAAACAAATTGCCTAGCCTTGCATCATTGGTGAAATAAACATAAAATAAAAATAAAGATAAATAAAACTGGAAAATAAAAAGGTATGAATAAAAATAGAACTAAGCTAAGAATAAGAAAATTTGAACTACTAAAATTGGAACCCCTTCTACATAGGAACATGCTCCTATTTATAGAAGGTAAAATAATTAACTAATAAAAATAATTAATTAATAATCCTAATCTTCAGATAAAAGAGTTTGAATTGTTCCTAATCACTTTTTCATCCAACTCTAGGAGATGAAGTCTAAGTAAAACTTATCCTCGTCCAATCTCTAAAATTGGCTAAGTGTTGTCGTTTTGGTGTCTCTTATGCCTGCAAGCCTTATCAGATTCCAGCTCACAGGTGTTTGAGTTTGACTTAACTTCTTCTTCCTTTAGCTTCCAAAACGCAGCTCTAACAGGTCATTTCATCCAGTCTTATGCCCGCAAGCGGTGTCCTGAAACTCCAAAGTCCAAATAAGCTTTAAAAACTCCCATTTAAGCACGTTTTCCCAAAACTCACTATTTTAACCTAGAAAATACCAAATGTACACAAGTCAACCGTTCTAACAATTAAACCATGCTATAATGGGTGGTTTGTGGGCATAAAACATGACATTTTGATGCTCGATCATTTATTCATGCATAAAATATTTACCACTCATAAATTGTACAATAATGTTACATAAATAGAAACATCCATTAGAAATATATGACATTACCAAAGGTGCATTCAAGATATGAATAAAATCTGGGGTGTCCTAGTTATACTAGTATCTTATTACCTCAGTTGTTCCTCTTGACCATTCTTCTTAGGTTCATCAAATAATAAATGTTGACTATGAAACTTAGTAATTCTTAAATAATAATAAAAAAATGAATGAGAAAAATAAGATTTCTATGAATATTCATATCATGATAAACTAGGTTAGAATGAATACTCATCTATCATTTTTAAAATAACATTAAAGTAAAAATAGCTTTTAATAAGGTAAATCATTACTGATTTATAAAACATATCATGTAATTTGAAGTTATCTTACTAACTTAAATACATATTTAATTACTATATCAAAATCCAATAATAATTTTTATTATGTATCAATAAATCCATCAATAAGTTAATTATCCAAGGAAGCGTTAAGTTGTTATGTCATTTATAACTAAATATTGTATATATCTATTCATTTTCTAAATTTCAAACTCAAATAATTATGTTTGCACCTCAATATGATTAAAGTATATCTAATCCATGGTTAATCAATCAACCATAACAACTTGTATAAGGGTAATAATAAAGCTATCACTTTACAACTAATTGCATATCTTAATATAATTCATCATTCCTTTATTATCTTTATTTTAGAACAATGTTTTAATTTATTTTATATGTTGGTTTGTTTAATGATTAAGCAGCGGAAGAAATTTAAAATTTTCATTTTAAAACAACAAACCAAAAGAAGATCTTTGCATCAAAACACAGAGAAACCAGTTTAGAGATTAGATGTAGCATATTGGATAGTAACTCTTACTTTCAATGCAGATG
>CANYBF012669838.1:0-14897 GCA_948192965.1 Dalechampia spathulata | reverse complement strand
TATTGAATTATATATGTGTTTAATAACTAAAAAGTAATGCCAATATGCCATTGATATATTGTTCTTTCTTGGATTACTATTATATGATTTAATTGATGTTATTTATTCATTTTATAGCACCACTGAGTTTTATACTCAGCGTTTATCAATTGATGAACGCATGAACTAGTTCAGTCGGGGAGCGACAAGAGTAGCTGATCTACAGTTGGCTAAGGTCGGGTCTTTCATAAAGCCCTATCCTAGACGCAGGCTGGACTCATCTATATACTCCTTTGTGTATATGTAAATATGCAACTTATTTAAGTTAACCTTAATGGCAGTAGTAATTTGTAATATCTTTGTGTGTGGTATCATATTAGTATTATGATGATATACTTAAGACATGTATGTTTGATGATCCAATAAGAATGTATATGGTGTATTGATAATCCATATGGAATTACGAGTGTTCTATTTGTCCGAGTTGTTTTATGGATGTGACTTAAGTAAAAAAAATAAATAAATAAAACGGGGGTAAAGATAGATCCCTTGTAGAACAATTAATGAATTCGTTGTTTATGGAGTTTATTAATTGTTCTACGGGAGCATGTTGCACCGGGTTCGGGTGTGACAGGTGGCACCTAAAACCTAATGATTTATGCATGAAATGACTATCTATTCTTATAAAATATGTATCATAAAGCCTAAAATGAATAAATTATAAGCTAATGATGATTAACATACATGATTCTATGTCAAACTAAAACAACATACATATTGATAGAATTAATAGAGTGATATGACAACGAAATAAAATAAAAATTTATTTAAAACATGTGAAAATCATATCTACGCAATCATTCAAACATAATTTCAATCAAAAGATCATGACACAGAGAATAGGAGTAACACTTACTTTAATGTCGTTCTACTTTTTTCTTGTTTTGCAAAAGAGTTATATCAAATTCTTTTCAATCTCCAAACTACACATACCAAGATGAAGATTTGGATTAGTAAACTCTTTTACTATTAAACTCTAATCAATAGACTAGTAGATTAGAGAAAGATAGAAGATGAATATGTTATTTTTTCTCTTCTCAAGTGAATAGCCAAATTTGATTTCTTCTTTGGATAGTGTATGTCACGTTTTTCTTAAAAGAAGTGACATAAGATGACTTTTTAATCCCTAATCCCATAATATTACAAATATATATGGGCACATTAAGGTTAGAGAGGTTTAGGATAACTTAAGTTGTGCATGTGCATAACATATGCCTACTTAAGTTAATGGGTCTAACTCATGGAAGCCTATCTTTTAATTCTCTTTAGAAATAAATTCAATCCAAAATATATTTTATTTATGGTATATCAAATAATCAAAAATAAAATTTAATATTATAAATAATATCAAATATTATTTAATAATATTTCATAATATCATTTTCTAATCTTTCCTTGTTTGTGTATGACCTCTTGGGCTTTTAACAAATTGGCAACATATCATAAATATCATTGAATCTCATCAAATGATATTATTGTATGTAAGTCAAAAGTGATGTCTAATCATACATCATAACTACCAAAATGTTAAGAAGTCAGCAATTTGACTACAACTCTTCCATATTAGATACCATTGCAATAAACTCCTTGCACCTTTCACTATCTCATTTAGGTTTAAGTATGGATTAAAGTCAACTCAATACATGATCAAGTAATATTAGATCATGCCCTAAATTTGAATCTCTATGCACCATAATCTTTATTTTTAAAATGTCCCTTATGAATCTTATTAATAAATTGATATTTTTACTCTGACAATATATTCTTGAATCTAAGATTATTAGATGGACTATGAGATATAACCCTTATTTGAAGTTTGAGTGGTGAATCCTCTATCAATATACAACTATCTTCAACTACTTCATACTATACCCAACCTACAGGTTATAAACACCCCTTAAAAGAGGTATTATGACAAGGAGTCAAAATATAATATGTTATAGCTAAGATAACTTTGACATTTCAATTCTAAGGATATTTGCATTGTTGAAATAAGTGAGATATGTCTTCATTGACATAGATTATTATTCATGTGAAATTTCATTAGCAAAATCATATTCAATGAATTAGTACTGTAAAATTCATCAACATGTTAACTTTAGACATCTCATGTCATAGTGTATGAGAATGCACCCCTTAAAGGAAGTATAACATGTACCAATCTATCTGCATTAACAATATCCATTTTTATTAATACTATGATCAAGGATGATTTAGATATTGAATATTTGCATATAAAAGAATCTCATTTCATAAATATTCTTGATGAATTCCTTTTACACTATTTGAATATCATGGAATTCATTATTTAGTTTAATGTTCCAAACAATATACATATAATGAAATATAACACTAAATAATGAATAATGTCTTTTATTAAAATAAATAAACATTACATAATTTATATGATGCTCTATAGCATATACTAACACATATTATGCAAGATATATGAAGAAAATGCATGATCTTATACTAATAATACAACAATATAAGTGTAACGCATGAAAAATGTGAATAATACATGAGTTATTATATGATATGATTAAATTTGAAGGTAAAAGCATGAAAGTTATGCTTAAAAGGATATTACAATAAAGGAAAAATATAGGTTAGAAAATATGATTATCAAAAATGTAATATCATTGCTATTTAGAAATCATAATTCTAACAATCTTATACGTCCAAACCAAATCTTATATAAACACAAATATATCAATTTTCAAAAGTAACGTTTAAAATATTTTATTAATATCATATTAAAATTAAAGATTCCAAGATTAAATATTAAGTATAATTTAATTTATAATATAATTTAATATTGATATAGTTTTTCCTTGAATTTTTGTAAATTTTAAATTTTAAAAGTTAGTATCTATAAGTCAAACATGATTTAAATGTTGATATTTTAATATATAGGTATGATAAAGTTGAGACTCTATTTGTACTATTGGAAGGGATTGCAATTTTGTTGGATTTTTGTTTGAATTGTTTCAAGTGATAAAATTATGTGTTTAATATTTATTGTAATCATAGTCTATCTTAAAAATTTTATTTCATATTAAATAGTTAGTTATATTATAATTATAAAACTTATTATTATTTATTCATATTTTTATTAAATTTTTATGAAATTTATTAATTAAGTATTTAATTACTTGTTTAATTTTTAAATTTTTGTTATTGTAGTATTGATTATAGGTATATTCAATATGGATTTAAATTTAGATTGTTTTCTTAAAAAAACTTATAATATTTGAATTGGACTAGATTAGTTAATATTGAAAGAATCAAACCTTTGAATTGAATTACACTAAAATTGAAGATAATATGATATTAGGATTTTTATTTGTAATATAGTTATAAGAATTTAGTTTTTTAAAGAATTCGAAGATCTTCAAACTATATTGAATCGTTAACAACCTTATCGATCATAAGGGAGGGATGAGTAAATCTTTAGCATAAACCAAAATTTTGATTGTATTAAATTCAAAATAAGAGTTTTAATTTGATTTAAATTTAGATTACGTTGGATTTTTATGTATATAAACATCTAGGCTGGACATAATAAAACTTGATAGTGGCGTAGGGGTTTGCAATTGATTTTGCATGACATGACATGAAGAAGCAAGGCACGTTAATGTCATATACTCAAATAATTTCTACCACTACCTCCTACAATAACCACACTACTACATAGATTAACAAGGGAATTACTGAAGCATCCCTCCCCTCTAACAACTATTACCAAACTGCCCATTATTCTCTAGTATTAACAGTAATTTGCCAAGCTTCATGGCACCCAGCTAACCTACAATCTCATGTCTGCAAATGCTGCCCCCTTATACTGCATGGATCGGACTGCTGCTTGTGTTCATGTTCGAGGCATTTGAGGTCGGATTCACATGGAAAGCAGACTGTCTGGATGGCCCTTCCAGCAGTTTCCGGGAAAGAGATGATGGACCCGCATCAGTAATGGATTCTCTCAAACTCAGTTTTGACATGCCGACCAATTCGTCCACATTGATTGGGCTTTTGGAATGCACCGCTGTTGGTTTGTGTACTTCATGTCGTTCTGTCTTACTTGGTGGCTCTGCACTAGATCCTGGCCACACAGGAAAACAAAACGGGAAGAAGGATGAGATGTAAGCTGGGTATATAACGGGGTAAAAGGATGTTGAACTATCTGGCCTCGGAGGCACGACGTCTGAATCATTTGAGTTCGTTGAATCCATTGATTCGCATTCTTCATCCAGGGGAGGAGGAGCAGGCAAAGGATTGGGATCTTCATTCTGTGTTGCAGCCTCCTCAGGATGGTTATCACACATCAAGTCCTGTGATACCATTGGTGCATCAACCGGCTGCAAAAGAAGAAAAAAGACAGAACATGTGCATGAGATATCAATTACATAAGACATTAAAATAGAAAAGCTATTAAAAAAACTTCCACTTACGAAAATGAACAGGAGAAAATACAGATGGAAGGGACCTAATACAGATAGAGTACAATAAAACAGTATAATCACAACAAAGGTTCTGCAAGTATTTGGAGGGACCTACAAATGCAAAGCATCCCAGGCTGAAAGATTTGAAGAACAATGCTCACATAAAAAATTCAGACTATCCCCACAGGAAAAAATGTACAATTCACAACTAAAATAGCAACCTAAACAAGAAAAGATTGTCCAGATTTTTGTCCTACCAAACAGAATATACTTTTCAACAATCAGCCATAGATGACTTCTATAAAATAAACTAAAAAGAACTGTATAAGAGAACTGAAAAGATTCATATCACGTTATCTATTTGTGTTTTCCAAATGAAGTTGAGGATAAAGAGTGTTAGCGTGCACATCATTAGTTCACTAAGAGAAGGAAACAGATTGTACTCACTTCATCAGCAACCATATCAAACAGGCTGGAACGCCTTTTCCTACTAGAAACGTTGCTTTGTCTGATGAAATATTTTTGTGCATGACTGGCCACCTGAGTAGGTGTTCTTGATACAACATAATTACGTGCAATTCCACGCCAATCACCTTTACCAAGCTTCTGAAGACCAAGTAGAAACATTCTATGCTCTTCTTCAGTCCAAGGAATGCCTACAAAATTTACCATGCTATTTAGATAGTGCGTATGCTAGACAAACTTAAACTTTATAAATGCCCAAAAAACTTGAAGTTGTAAACTGTGAGCTTAATTGTGACTAGAAAAGAGTCATTTCCAGCTTAAAAATTCACAAGCATCCTACATTCTGCTTCAGTTATGCATAAATTGTACCATAACAAGCAATTTTGTGATAGAGCTAAATTTATGCTGGTAAAGTTTTGAGTGACTAATGTGGAATGACTCATGCATGTCATGTGGAAGGGCTTGTTTGCTTTTCGCTCAAAATTACATTGACTTGCTTGAAAGACAGTCTTGGAAGATGCAAAAGCATGGATAACTTGTAT
This sequence comes from Dalechampia spathulata, assembly GCA_948192965.1. Taxonomy (NCBI): domain Eukaryota; kingdom Viridiplantae; phylum Streptophyta; class Magnoliopsida; order Malpighiales; family Euphorbiaceae; genus Dalechampia; species Dalechampia spathulata. The sequence goes on along the minus strand of CANYBF012669838.1, from coordinate 9,409 downwards.
GTATTATAACATCGTGAGCATAAAAATGAAAAGGTCCCTTTTACATGAAAACAAACTGGAGCTGATTCTTCCAGCCACATGATTTAGGCTTATTTCTGAAGTCATGTACTCAACAAGAAGAAACAGGCTAAGGTAGTAGCACTCACATTCATCAACATTGATCCTATATCGTATTTCAGATCAAACTAAACTTGATTTCTGAAAGATTTTGACTAGATTCTTGTCATAGCCATATGGCTAGCAGATTAACCAACCTTCCTTTTCCTACTCTCTCTTTCTTTCCGTTTCACATGTCCACATGGAAAAAACTCCAGCACGAACAAGAGTATAAGAAAAAGAACTGTCTTGAAAAACTAATTGAAAGATATACATTACAAAACAAAATTTGAACTCCATTAGAATCTACATGCAATACTTTTGGTAATTATTTGAAGAAAATCAAACTTTGACAATTATCTTGCAATAATCACAATTTAGTAACTTCTAACAAACAAATAGAGATCAAAATAGAGACCAGAACAGCAATTGATTTAATGCGAGGGTAAGTGTTTGCAACTAAAAATTAAACCAAAATAATCAGTTGACAGTTCTGAGTTCCCATCATAATGAAGAATGACTCAACTTCAGAGTTATCTAAGTTCATACTTTGTGTTCTTTAATAATGGAAATCTTCAAGCTAATATGTAAAGGAAAGTATCTTATTATATACGATTAACAAGTACATAAGCAATGTACCATTGCATAATAAGCACAGCAGCATTATGAACAAAAAAGTTTGACTAGTTGTGCATAATAAGCAAGGTACCCTACGCATAGAAGCAATATTTGCTTCAACAGTTGCATCAGAAGCATTAATGATCAATTCAGGTTCACTAAACCAGCACGAGTTATCAGTCGCCTGGTGTATACTACCTCAAAATTACACAGCTTCAGGAAAGCATATCCAGATTATACTTGAGCAAAATATTTACATATGCTTCGATAGCATTTACCCACAAAACTGTTTACTATCAAGTGAAGATAGATCCTCAAAAGGCAAAGAAGCACTAACCTAACTCACCTAATGTAATAGTGAAAGAAAACAAGAAAAACTTTATACTTCATACATGTTAGAAAGATCCATAGTTACCATGTCCAAATCCAGCTCAAGTAAGGATAACATAAATACCATCAAGGTAGTTTGCCAGGAAGAGGAAGCACGCAAGTCATTGGCAGCTTAAAGCCACATGTAAAACAGAAACCGCATAATCTACCCCCAAACCTATTTATTTTTGCAACTCAACTTGCATTTTATAGTTCAGAACAAAATAGTACAGTATTCATTCTTTATGCTCAATCACTACCTAACAATGCTTGTAGCCATTCAAGAACAATAAAGTATCCAATTCTATTAGAAATGATATACAGCTAAAATCTTTAAAACAAAACGAACAAAAAAAACTCACTAACCTTTCTTCCTTTCACGGTTAGAAGAAGAGCCGTCAACAAAATCCTCAGAAGCGTAACCATCAGCAGTAACGCCGTCGTGATCGGGGGTCTCCCCAGGAGATACCGGATTGTTTGAACTCGACAAATGAGCCCCACCCAGATTAGAAGAACCAGTATAATGGCTCAAATTACCCATGCTAGCACTTTTCCGGATTGACCCGTCGGTCAATCGAACCCCGAATAGCTTGACCCCACGGTTTGGACATGTCCGCGAATTATGGCCGTTGTGGCTGCAGTGAGAGCAGCGCCTAGCCATGGCTGAATCCGGGTTCTGATCGAACAGATGGGAAAAATATTCCGGATCTATGAAAAGATCCGAATCACATGCCTGAAAAATAAGCCTACTGTTTTGAGCGTTCTGCTCTAGTTTTATTTGTATCCAAAGGCTTTAGCAGAAGAAAGAGAGAATATAGTAATTATCCTTATTCCTATCCAATTTTTTTTATTTTATTAAATATTTATTTTGGACAATAAAAACTATTTTGATATTTCGAAGAAATCTCTTCTCCCAGACGACCAAGACGCTTGTTGACTTGCTTTAATATGCATTCCCATCCCTCAATATTAATTTCAAAATTATTAGATTTTTTAAAAGAAATTTTCATGATTTTATTTTCTTATAATCATTTATAAACTTATTAATTTAAAATTATTTTTATATTTAAAGATTTCAGTTGCAACAAAAATTTAATATTCTAATATTAAAAATTAAATAATATATAAAATGCATAAAATAAAAATACAATAATATGAAACAAATTAAAATATGAGATATTAAATTTCATATTATATATATATAAGATCAATTAATTATGATTGATCATAATTTTATATTGATGTATTTTATTTAAAAATAATTATAATTGTTTATTATAGAAAATGAAAAGATGATATATCAAAGGGCATGAAAAATAATAAAATTATTGATTATAAAATATGAAATGGTTTATGAAAATAAAAGAATGATATATTATAGGGTGTGAAAAATAATAAAATCATATTCATAGTATTATTTATAGAAAATGAAAAGACTAATCATGTTGATAATTTTATTTTAGCATAATTATTAAGAAAATAAAAAGATTTTACTATTAATAAGTGCTAATTATCATTTCAATAACTTTCATTGTTATTTTTAATTACATTTTATATATTTTTCTAAATCCCATGTCAGTAATAAAAAATTGCTTAAAAATTTAAAGAATTACAAAATTAAAAATGTTACAATCAAGTAATAAACAATACATATTTAAAAATATTAAAGATATATTAATTATTTCTAATCTAAATTCTCTCTTTTATTTACATAATGCTATAAAAATAACATATTTATTTTATAATTAAATTCTTCAATAATAACACATATATTGAGAAAATACAATTAATCATAAAAAAATAAATGATAAAAAATCAATACCAATGAAAAAATTATCAAAATTTATGGATAAAAAATGAAATTGACAAATAAAAAATAAAAAATCTAAATACTTACTAATTCATAAATATTTTAGTATCTTTTTTTCTTCTTCACTTTTTCATTTCAATAATTTTCAAATGATGAATAAATAATTTTTATTATGCACTTATATATATATATTACAAACATCAACATAAGATAAACATGAAAGGTCAATTTAATATATAAGTATTTAAAAATATTAACTATAAAGATGAAAAGTTTTCATTAAATGGAAAAGAGGGAATATAAAAAGGTATATAATAACTTTATTATATATAAGGTATAGAGGAGGAATAAAACATAAATATTAGAATAACATTAAAGGTTATAATTCAATAAGTAATTAATTGATAACATTTATTAAAGAAAATGAAAGATTTATAGAAAATGAATGAATGAAAAATTAAAAAGGGATGTAGAGGATTAATGCACTAAAAATCAAAGCTAAAAATCAAAATCATGCAATTTCTAAAATATGTCACATAAGTAACAAATGCTTCTAAAAGTTGTCATGTAAGCATGATAAAATTCAACAATATTTATTAAAGAAAATGAAAGGTCTATGAAAAATGAATAAATAAATGATTAAAAGAGAAATGTAAAGGACTAATGTACTAAAACCAAAGCTAAAAGAAAAAAATCATGCAATTTCTGTACCATATAAATAACAAATGCTTTTGAAATATATCACATAACCATACCAATATCCAACAACATTTATTAAAGAAAATGAATGAATAAAAAATTGAAAAAGGGATATAGAGGATTAATGTACTAAAAACTAAAGCTAAAAATAAAAATTATACAATTTCTAAAATGTATCATATAAACAACAAATGCTTCTAAAACATGTCATCTCAACATCCAATTGATTATTTACTAATATAATATTTATTTAAATAAATAACTCAAATTTTCTATATTAAATAAACAATTTAGACAATCATTTTAGAATTTTCAAATTCAAAATGAGATTTAAAATAATTATTTAAATTGATGCAAAAATTGATTGGATGTTTTCTTTTAAAAAAACCTACAAATCATACACAAAATGAATAAAAAAAATATAAGGTCCACATAAATTTTTTAATATTTTCTATTTAAATTTATTTATTTAATAATTTTTTAAATAAAATTTTCATAGATGTCATATTTATATATGATTTAAAAAAATCTAGACATTCGTTAAAAAGAGGAGTAATTAGTTTTATTTGTAGTAAAATAAACTATAATCGATTAATTACCATTTGTTAACATTTAATGAACAAAGAGAATATTTAGAAACTAGAGAAAATTGAACAATATAAAAAAAATAAATGCAATGATAATAATATCATATTGATTTTATAAAATAATTCTTAAAATATAAAAATATATTTTATAACATAATACTTGATGCTGAAGTGAAAAAAATATAAAAGAAATAAAAGAAATAAATGAAATTTAAAAATAAAAAAAATAAAAATGATGAAAACATTGTGTTTTTAAAATTATTATAATAATGTTGGATTTTTTTTGAAATTTTATAAAAATAAAGATTTTTTATAAAAGTAATTTATGTTTTTTGAAATATTTTAAAAATAAAGAATGAAAGAAGTAAATTTTTTTACAATTTACAAAGTGAATTAATGCTATTTTTTTTATAATTTTGTTTTTTAAAAAATATTTCAAAAAACTTGTTTTTAAAAAAACAATTGGACGGATTGGAAAAAAATCACAAAAGAAGAAACCAAAGCCCAACCAAAGTTTGGAGTTGGTTCATGAATAAAAACCAAGCTAGCCACCAAATTATCATTATGTCTTTTAAAAATTTATGTCACAATTCACCAAATTTTATATGTTAGACCCTAGGTTTTGATGTTTGAGTCACGTGTGAGTCAATTTAAGTTAGTTGCAATTTTTCATAGTGTTTTCTATGTTGGTACGAGCATACCAGTTTTGGTACGGGCGTACCAAATAGTCTAGTTGAGTGGTATGGCCATACGGCTGACCATACTTAGTGAGTACTGTGTTATTGAGTTCGGTACGAGCGTACCATTGGATGGTACAGACTCGCAGGAAAATGGTTTGTCAGTAAACCTATTTTGGTACGGGCGTACATGAGCTCGCAGGAAAATTGCTTGTCAGGAAATTTGGTTTGGTACGGGCGTACCAAGTGATGATACGACTGTACCATATTTCCCTCTTATTTTTCTAACGGATAGTTTTGAATTCGTACGGGTGTACGTGTCTAGTACGACCGTACGTGACTTATAAAACAGACTTTTAAGTCTGTTAAACGACTAGTTTTTATCATGTACCTTCAATACTTTCATTTTTAACGTGCCAAACTTTGCAGAGCAATTTCCTTTTAGCAATATTCATCTGTTTCAAGTAAGTTTAAGCTTGTATTCCTCAAATACTTTTTTGTTTGTATTCCTACAACCTAGAGATTAGGTTTTATTATTATGGGATTGGTGTGTGATTAATCCTTGGGGATTATTTTGTATTTGAGAAGATTGTGAGGATTGATATTGTAAAGGTTAAAGTGTAAGCCTTGAAAACACTGAGGTATTTGATTGATTTGGAAATTCATTGTGTAATTTGATTGTGAAATTAGTGGAACCCTAAGTTGAGACTTAGGAGAAAGTGGACGTAGGCAAGAGTTTGACCGAACCACTATAAATTGCACATGTTGCCATCCGTAGGAGGAATTTCATTATATTTCATCATTTTATTTTAATTATTATTACTAAAATTTATCTATTTTATAATTAATTATCATTATCATTGATTATTGATGTCTTCATCTATTGTTATTATTCAATCCACTTTCAATTACACCAATCCATCTCAATTACTATTATCATATATTATTAATTACTATTATATCAACCAACACTATCATGTTCAGAAACATAATTTGATATATATATATATATCATATATATGATGTTGTCAAAAATTGATTTAAAGTTTTTAGTAAAAATAAATCAACCTTTACAACCTATATCTTCAAATTTTTCAATGAAATCTCAATAGTTTCATAAGGCTTTTTCAAATATAAAGCTTGTTATTGAGAATAGATTGCTTAATAATCCATGGGAGATTACAAGAATTGTATTCTAAAAAAATTGATATTTTAAATCAACTGATTTGTCAAAACCTTAGGAATATTACTTTGTTATTCTTGAGGAAACTGGTTTTATTAAAATAAAACATAATTTTGATCCTAAAAATGAAAATATTATTTCATATTTTTCAATGCAAATAAAAAAGATTCTCCATCCTTCAAATTGGAAAAAAACCTTTGTATGAACCTATAAGATTTGCTACTAGCTTTTTTTTTCTCATAATACCATTGCAACCAACTATAGCTATTAAGATTATGTTGATGCTTGGTCAAAAGTCCTTTTCATCCAAAACCCTTCATATAACCATTCATGACTTATTTATTTTGACATCAATATTAAAATCCATAATACTTTTGTATGGTTTATAAACCGGTGGTATTATTTTGGAAGTCATGACAATATTTTATCATCAAATGTATTAACAGTATTCCAATACTTTAAAGCCAACTTTCAACCCATTGTATATGAAAAAAGATATCCCCATTGCTTCTCTATTGTATGACTTTCTTTATCCCTTGGATTTACCAATGGTATTTTGAGATCTCATACCAATCAGGAACCAACTTACCCTTGATTTTAAGAAAGCATAAAGTAAAATGTAGAACATTTTCAAAAATAACACATTTGATTATACTATAAAGAATTGGCTCACTAATAGAAATAAAGCCTCAACACCAATGATTAATAGTACTTTTAAAGCCTAAAAGGCTCATTGTCAAGCCCTCTTAGTAGCAACTCAAGAAGAATAAAATATTCTAGTAAGGTCTTTTATATGCTTATTTTCTCATAAAATAAAATGAAAATAAGCATTACATTAAAATATAAATAATTAAACCATAAAATATAAATATTGGACGATAAAACCAATCACTTCAATATACATATATAGATTGATCTTGTTATTAGATCTTTAATCCAGAATCATATGGTAATCATCTGCATTTAGATAAAGCTTTAAGATCCAATTTTGATCATTCCAATAAGCAATGAATATAAATATATAAATTTATAAATAGATACATTTATTAATATGAAGGTAAACTTATTACAATTCTTTAAAGAAAGTAATAAAATTAGAAGGCAAAAGAATGAGGTGAAAAGGTGTTGGGTGTACTCATGAGAGAGCTTTTACAAATTAAAAGGATGGAAAGGGGTAGGCTTAGGAAGAGAGGATAATAAGGTGAAAAGATGTTGTATGTACTTACGAGAGAGTTTTTACAAATTAAAAGGATGGAATGGGGTAGGCTTATGAAGAGAGGAGAAGATAAATGTAGTCTTAAGGGAGAGAGGCTAGAATGTAGATGATAGGAGACTCCCTTTTTTAGAGATGACTAAAATCTTTACTATAGTACTTCATCATGAATCTTCACTATAGATGAATAGTGCTTTGTTGAAATCTTTACATTAGGAATCTTTATTGTAATCCATTAGTAATCTCTACTATAGATGAACAGTGCTCTATCAGAATCTTTACGTAAGGAATCTTTACTATAGATGAATAATAATCCATTAAGAATCTTTATTATAGATCTATTGGAAATACAAAATTACTTTTCTTTATCTTATCTTTTTCTTTTTTAATTTTTTCTTTTTCTCTTTTATTTTTCTCCTTTTATTTTTTTTCTCTTTTTTGGTCTTTATTGATGATAATATCACATAACAGTCAACTTCATTACTAGGGTAATAATCTGTGTCAGAATCATTTGCCTTTATTGATGTGATTGATATAGTAATGAATATGAAAAAGTTATATGGACTTCTTCTTCAAGATTGAGCTTTACTATTGCAACTAGATGATATAAAAGAACTGGGCTTGTATTATCTTTAAAGTTGAGGGGATTGACTCAATGACTTGTTGACATATAATGTTATAATCTTTAGAAAATTGAGTTTCTATTAAGAGGGCTTGACAATGAGTGTTTTGGGCTCCAAAAGTACTATCAAGTATTGGTGTTAAGGCTTTATTCTTGTTGGCAAGCCAATTCTTTATAGTATAATCAAAGGTGTTATTTCTAAAAGCGTTTCACTATTTTACTTTATGCTTTCTTAAAATTAGGGGTAGCTTGGTTCTTGATTGGTATGAGATCTCAAAATACTATTAGTAAACCTATGAGATAAAGAAGGTCATACATAAGAGAAGCAATGAGGGATATCTTTTTTCATATACAATAGGTTCGAAGTTGGCTTTAAAGTACTGGAATGCTATTAATACATCTGGTGATAAAATATTGTCATAATTTTCAAATAATACCACCATATATGAATATTATGGGTTTTAGTATTGGTGTCAAAGTAAATAAGCCATGAGTGGGTATACAAAGGGTTTTGGATAAAAAAGACTTTTGACTAAGCATCAATATAGTCCTAATAACTGTAGTGGGTTGCAGTGGTTTTATAGGAAAAGAAGTTGGTAATCATACAAAGGTTTTTTCCTAGTTTGAAGGGTGGAGAATCTTTTTTATTTGCATTGAAAAATATGAAATAATATTTTCATTTTTAGAATCAAAATTATACTTTATTTTAATAAAACCAGTTTCCTCAAAAATAGTAAAGTAATATTCCTGAGGTTTTGACAAATCAATTGGTTCAAAATACCAATTTTTATGTGCACAATTCTTATAATCTCTTATGAATTATTGGGCAATCCATTCTCAATTACGAGCTTTGTATTGGAAAAAGTTATATGAAACCATTGAGATTTCATTGAAAAATTTGAAGATACAAATTGTAGAGGTTGATTTATTTTTACCAAAGGCTTTAAATTAATTTTTGATAGGATTTTTGAGAAAGAAGATTCTCTTGTCTTTGGTTTTACAAATGGCATAAGGGCTTTACTTATAGGTTGTTGAGCCTTAGTATTGATATCCTTTATAGCTTAGAGAATCTTTGGAGAATGGACAAACTGTGCTACCCAACTTTTTACAATCTGAGTTTTAGAATCATCTTCTTCTTAGGAGACGTCAACCCATGACTTTATTAATTTAGAATAAGATTTTACTGTATCTTTTAAATGGTCAGAAAGAGCTTTAAAGGATGAATTGGTGCTACTAGAACTATTTTAGTGGAATTGGATTTTAGGTTTTCATTAACTTTATTGACTTTTTTCTTTTTATTCCCCATCTTTTTCATGAAGAAATTCGTATGTTAGAAGATCAGGAATACTATTATTTTCTCCTTTAGTATACTCAATATCCAAATAAAAAAATACTCAATATAGCCTGCCATCGTGTAAAAATCTATTTTGATTTCTTATCAAGATTTTTTATTATGAAATTTTTTATGTACATCTATTACCATTACTAACATCATTAACTCTTTATATATATATATATATATATATATATATATA
>CANYBF012669535.1:0-16153 GCA_948192965.1 Dalechampia spathulata | reverse complement strand
TTAAAAACCTTAATACTTTAAACAAAATGACATATACTATACTAATTAATTCACCGTCAACCCTGACTAAACTTAATGCTTCCAGAAATAATAAAATATCATATGATCTAACTCAATGATTTAATCACGATAACTCACCAACTTCCTTATCAATGCATTCAGCAATTCTAAAATAAACTCAAATAAATCATTATTCATCATCAATCCATCGAGTATGCAATACCATGGTAAAACGTCCAGGCCATGTGTGTGCAGACGTGACACTTTAAATGTTAATATAGCTAAATCAAAGGTATCAGGAGCAAAATTATTGATAAGGACTTGACTGGAGAGCATCATCATTAACTGATCATTTTTCCAATACTATTTGCATTGCTATAGCTCAACATATATCTGTATGTCATAAAAATAATTTACATTAAAAGTTATATACCAAAATTCAATGACTACTATTTCATTACATTTAATGATAAATATATACTTTTCTTTTGTCTTTAGGGGCTTGAGAGCTGCTGCCTTCACATGTTTTTTTTTTCATTCTTCTTGTGGACCATTTTTAAATTGTAAAAGGTAAAAAAACAATATATTAGTAAAACAACCTAAAATAACATGCAAGATAAAAAGTATTAAGCAAGATTCTTACTTTTTTTATAAATCAAAGAAAGACAATAAAAATAAATCATTTAAAAGAGCATAAAGAAAGAAGAACTAAGTGCTTTCTTACGAGAATAATGTATTTTGCAAATGGAGGACGAGGAGAAAGAAAGAAGAACCAATAAATCAAAGAACAATGCTTTCTTACGAGAATAATGTATTTTGCAAATGGATGAAGATGAGAAAGAAAGAAGAACCAGTAAATCAAAGAACAATGCTTTCTTACGAGAATGGTAATGGAGGAAGAGAAGAAAGAAAGAAGAACAGTGTTGTTACGCTCGTGTTTGACCCCCTAGGAGTTTTAGTAGTTTTGTATGCATGATTGGATCTATACGTGTATGTATACATGTGTTGCTTGCGTATGTGCTATATATTCTGTGATCGTATGTACGTCATGATGACGTCTTGGATGTGTATTTTCATGTGTGCTAGGTGTGTGCATGATGGCATGCATGTGTAGGATGTGTTTGAGGTATTTTAGGAGGCAGAGGAGCGCATTTGAGTGGGAAAGGAGGAGTTTGGGGAGTGGTACGGGCGTACGGGGAGGCTGTACGGCCGTACGAGTCAGGGGAGATGAAGGGTATAGAGTTCCTCGAGGGCGTACGGGAGTACCAATGGATGGTACAGGCGTACGTCAACTCGTAGGAAAATAGTTTGTCAGGTGAGAGGTTGCCGTACGGGCATACCAAAAGGTGGTATGGCCGTACCGCAACTCGCAGGAGTTGGGTTTGTCAGGCTTTTTAAGTTGGTATGGGCGTACGCGACTTAAAATGGGCTTTTTAAGTAGTTGAAACATAACCCTTTTCTTATGTTTCTTTCCTTTAAACCTTTCTAAACGTCCCTAAACCCTTAAAACCTACCGGAGGGGAGTTTCTAGACATCGAGACAGGGCGAGAGCTAGAAGTTAAGGCTAGAGCGAGGTAGCGATGAGATCAAGGGCGAGAGATAGAGGTCTTCTCTTTCCAAGTTTGTGCTAGAAGATGTCTGTTTGAGCTAGAGGTTGATTGTTTTAGTGATTCGATGGCTCTGTAAGCCTAGAACTGATGCTTGGGGATTGAATTCCCAGTGATTATGCTTGTGCATGCTCTTGATGTCTGTAATTGTGGTTGTTGGTTCCGAGAAGGAACGTACGTGTGGCTATGAGTTCCAGGAAGGGACGAGACATGTGATTATTGGATGTTTGCCTTGTCGGATTGTTATTTGGCATGTGAATGCATATTGACTGATTGCATAGCATCTCATGTGAGGGGGCGAAATAAGGGTGGCGATATGAACAGTACTAGAGGTACCAATTGATATTAAAGGGGTACTACCCTACAGGTGCGAGAAGTGCCGGTATTGATCAATATGGTGAAGGGGTGAGTACTGCCCTACAGGTGCGAGAAGTGCCGGTATTGATCAATATGGTGAAGGGGTAAGCGATGCTCCTAAAATACTGATTGAGGGCGAGTGCATATTACGATTGATTGTGATCTTGACATGCTTGTGTGATACGCAGTGTTGGCCAGTATAGCTGGTGTTATTGATGTTTGGGCTGTATGTCATGTGTGTGGGTTATATGCCATACGTTTGGGGCTGTGTACCTATTGATTGGCTGTATGCTGTATGCTTGGCCGTATGATATATGCTTTGGACATGCATGTGGTATATGTTTTGTGTTCCTAGCACCACTGAGATGTATTCTCAGCGTTTATCATTTGATGAACATAGGTCCGAGTTCAGAGGGTGAGCACCGGGACTAGAGGTACAGCAGCTGGGCGTGTCTTGGACTTCTGGAGGGACTCCTGTTCTTTTGTATAATTGTGCATAGACTCTTTTGTATTAGAATTGGCAGTATACTAAATGTATTGTATAAGAATCCGTGTAATTAATATATCCAGGGTTTTGTATGTATTCTTTATCTTTTATTTGGATTTCTTATACGAGCATTAGAAGGTCAAAATCCCTTATAGTATAATTGTTGTTTTCCTGAGACGGGTGAGCGATGGTTATGCTATGGGATCTTGTCGCACCCCTTGAGTGTTGGGTCGGGGGTGTGACAAGTGTTTTCTTACGAGAATGATATATTTTACAAATGGAGGAAGAGGAGAAACAAAGAATATATTTTGTAAATGGAGGAAGAGGAAAAAGAAAGAAGAACCAGTAAATCAAATAATAGTGTTTCTTATTAGAATGGTGTATTTTGCAAGTGAAGGAAAAGGATAAAGAAAGAAGAACCACTAAATCAAAGAAGTGTATTTTGCAAATGGAGGAAGAGGAGAAAAAGAATACCGAAAATGGCAAATAAAAGCAGAGATGCAGAGGTTTTTTTTCTTGAAGGTGCTTCTTGCTCGACTCCTACCTTTTTGGTTGGATACAAACATGTAAAACTCGTGCTTGGCACGCACGGAAATGTTATTAATTCTTACTAATATAAACCAAACTTTTACAATTTCTTTTATAAATTTAAAATTATTATTTTTATATTATCATTAATATAAATTATACTCCTAGAGGAGAGGTATTTTCATATGTACCATCATGATCCTTCAAAAAATGATTATACGGCTTCAATTTGGGGTCAAAAAGCATGAGAAATCATGGTAAAAAAGTCAATATGAGTCATGTGAGCATAAACACGACTTATGAAAAGCTCGTGGGATGTAAAACTCATAATTTCTGGGTAGCACGCAAGGAATATGACTCGTGTTCCCTTGAACACGAGTCATGTGCGCTTCAAATTCATGAAATGCAATGCCAAATGTGATAAACATGACTCGTGTTCCCTTGAACACGAGTCGTGTGAGCTAATACATGAAAAATATTCTAATCATGATAAACATGAGTCATGGTGCCTAAAACAAGACTCGTATCACCTAAAACTAATGATTTTATGCATGAAATGACTATCTATTCCTATAAAACATATATCATAAAAGTCTTAATATGAATAAATTATAAGCTAATGATGATTGACATACATGATTCTATGTCAAAACTAAAATAATATACATATTATGCAAAATATATGAAGAAAATGCATGATCTTATGCTAATAATGCTAACATTATGAATGTAATGTATGAATTACTATATGATATGATTAAATTTGGAAGTAAACGCATGAAAGTTATACTTAAAAAGGATATTATAATAAAGAAAAAAAATAGGTTAAAATTATAATTATCATATATATATATAGGTTAATTAAATCCATATCATATTTTATTTTAATGAAACTCATAAATATTTATATCAACTAAAACCAATAAATAAAAATTAAAGTATAATGCTTATCAATTTATTAAACATTGATCTTTACAAAACCATATTTTATATTAATTTCATTTATGAAAATAATGGTTCAAATAAATATTATTAATATATGATGCATGCAATTAAATACTAACGATACTAAATATCAAATACATCATATATATATATATATATACACACACATTTTCCTTTTTAATTTTCTAAATTATAATCTATGATACATTAAATTTCTATTAATCTTTATTTAATTATATTAAAAAATAAAAAAATTAATAATAATAAATTAAAATATTTTTCTCTTTTATGATTAAATTAAAGATATAATAAAAATAAAATATTTAAATTTAAATTTTGAAGTGAAATTAATTATATTTTTAAATTGAAACATGATCAATTACCATATAATTTATTGTTATATATTAAAATAAATTATCATAAATATTGAATCCAGTAATTATTATTAATATATAACATACATGAAATTTATTTCAATAAAATTATTTAGATTAAGATAGATTTTGTTATTATTATTTTGGGTAAAAATTGTTTATAGGGAAAATAAAACTATTTTTTTTGGTAACTGTGCAGAGAAGCTGAGGATTTTGTTATTTTTGTTAGGATTCATAGATCCTGCACTCAACACAAAAACAAAGAAGGGTCGATGGAAAGACACTTTTGAAAGCTAAGTACAAGACAGTAGTCGCCGAAGGTTAAATTAACGATTCTCCCCTCCATGGCTTCCTTCACTATCTGCCGTTTCCGTCTCTCATCTTCAACTCAACTGCTTCCTACTCCTCATCATGTTCCTCTTGGATTTCCTCTTCACAGGCCAGTCAATCTATCATTATCTTCTCCTACTACTACCTCTATGTCATCAGGTTAGATATTTCACCTTTGCTTATAACTAGAACCAGTAAAAGGGCAAATTTTCCTTTTCCTTTTCCAAAAAAGAAAAAGAAAAATCCGTTGATGTACAGGATTTGGTTCAACCAGTAGCGTGGCGATTGCAAGGAAGAGGGATCGATCGTCGTCTGTGGAAGCGACGGCTGTTAAGCATTTGATCGGATCTCTCACCAAGAATGAGGGCCTTCGTTTCGCTGTGGTCAGCTACTTTGATTTTTCTTTAATTAATTTCTCAATTCTTACGCATTAATTTTCGATTTAATTTTATTGCCTTATTGCTTGCCAACGGGATCGATGCTCTCCATCTTAAAATTTGCAGTTCAAAATGAGCAGACAATCGTATATCTTCTCGTTAGGATTTCGCTTAGGGTCGAAGTGTGTCTCCGAATAGATTTTTTTAGTGTTAAATGTTAGTCATAATTTTGAATTTTTCTCGAGTCTCACGTTGGATATAAATGAACCGGCCGGGTCAAATGTTGATTAACTTGAATTTGTTTTTTTTTTTTATTATCGAGTCAAGTCCGAGGAATCTCGTTATATTTGTTTACTTCTTGTCTAATCTAAACGATTTTGGACGAGTCAAGTTTGACAAATGTAAATTATGAAGTAAATTACTCATTAATTTATTAAAAAAATGTCAAATATATATGTTATAAAAGTTTAGCCCCTTTGATTGAATTTTATGATTTGGATACAATTAAAACTATAGAAATTACATGTTAATATCAAATTATCATTTACTAATATTTATGCGCTGGATCATGCTTCCGATTTGACTGATTCACGAGTTTAATGTGTCAATCTTTGGCTAACTTGATATTGACTTCTTATTAATCATTTTCACTAAAGAAATACTAGCGAGTGTCTATTGATTCAAGCTCTAAGTAGTTCATGGATGCTTTGGCTAATAACGATCCCAGTCTTATGAACTTGAGCGTTCTGATATGATACAAACTGTAGCATTGCACCTATCTGTACAATTGGTTTGCATTTGCTTGGAATCCTTACTGATGTGTTTGGTTCATTTGGGAATAACTTGATACTGTTTTTACAATTGGTTCTCATTCTTTGGCAATCACTGAATAACATGATAGGTTGTTGCACGGTTTAACGAGATTGTTACAAAAAAGCTTTTGGAGGGAGCCTTGGAGACTTTCAAGAGATATTCGGTTAAAGAGGAAGATATTGATGTACGCAGTTGACTGATTGGAGACATTTTAAAATCTTTCATGTTTCTTTAAGTTTGTATACTCCTAAATTGTTTTGCTGGTTATATTCTCTTTATTATTGCATGTCAGGTCGTGTGGGTTCCTGGCAGTTTTGAAATAGGCGTTGTTGCTGAAAGGCTTGGCAAGTCACGGAATTATCATGCAATTTTATGCATTGGAGCCGTGGTGACTTCCCCTTTTTAATTCATAATGAGTTTAATATTCATGAGCACATGCTGAATCAAGTTAGATTTCTGTTAACTGCAAGCCATTTGCTCCCCCTAATTCATGTAATTCTTTTTGGTTTGTAGATAAGAGGTGATACTACTCATTATGATGCGGTTGCCAATTCAGCAGCATCTGGAGTACTCTCTGCTGGTATGAATTCAGGTAAGCATCATTTTGTCTTTGCTATTTGTCAAATTAGTTTGAGTTTTTTTGTTCTTTTTAATGTTCTGTTTCTCTTCTAGCTTTAGTGTGGAAATATGCCAATTTTCTTGCGCCTAAATGTTCATGTGACATTTAGTTTTGTTCTGTGCCTGAATAGTTATCATTCACATCTTCTCAAACTGATAATTCTACCAATACTAAGGTGTTCTGTTTATACGCCTTTCCAGCTACAAAGCAGCGTGGTATATAAGTTTTCCAGCTAATGTTTAGCAAATAATGACTTTATGAAATTACATCAAGTTATCTTGCTTGTAAGGCATAGACGAGCTGTGGAGAGGAATGATGCTTACCTTAATGGACTCGCATGATTTTGAGTCTAGTACATAGTTGAAGCAATGCTACAATGGATACAGAATCAATTTTGCTTCTGTAGCCTCCCTACCATCTGAATTTATGCCTAGATTAGAAAATCTGACAACCTGTATATATAAGGAGCTGTAGCTGCCGTCATATTTCTGAGCCAAAACTTTATACACACACACACACACACATGTATATATAAGGAGCTGCAACCATGACGTAGCTATGATATTCGAAATCTCAGACACATTGGACCAGTAACACAAATGAAACATGGCAAAACTGCTGGATCATCAGCTTGGAACTCCTTCAATTCAATCACATCAGAAATGCAGAAAATTCTTTCTTTTTAGTTGATTGAACTTGGAACAAGTGTATGCGGTCTTTTTTGAAAATTTCCAAGCAGCAGCATAGTTGGGTCAAAGTAAGATGATGTGAGCTGATCACTAGGATGTGTTTTGCTCATACACATCACATTCCTAAGTTGAGACTCTTGCTGTTGTTTCCCTCCTTTGCAAAATCATTTAAATGCTAATGGTCATCTTAATGAACTACTGTGGTGATTTTGCAGGAGTTCCATGCATATTTGGCGTTCTAACATGTGATGACATGGATCAGGTATAGTTATAGTAGAAGCAGTAAGGCAATTACACGGAGATAAACTATATTGATGCATATAATTTGAGAATTGTGTCATGATAACTGCAGGCTCTAAATCGAGCTGGTGGAAAATCTGGAAATAAGGGTGCTGAGGGTGCTCTGACAGCTGTAAGTTTACTAACAAAGAATTTTACTGATTTTATCTGTCAATTGCTGTATATGTTGATCTTTTTCAACGATAGTCTGTTATGTGCTGTCTGACTTGGTAGTTACTTCATAGAACTGGTCTTTAACTCTGTAACAATTTCATCTGAGGAAAGTGGTGGGAAAAAAGGTGCTCCAGTTTTCTTTTGTCAGCCAAGAATAAGTTTAAGCTTTGTTATAGAGTTTGGCAAGTCAAAGCGCATAAAAGAAACATTTCTTTTCCTGTCAGTTCCAACAATTTTGGTTCATGCTATTTATTAGAGGAGCGCTGCAGTTGGTGCATAATGTGCCATGTTGCTTGAGGAAAATTTTGTTGAAAAAATTTTAAACTATACATTATTTTTTCCAATTCTAGCCTGAATTTGTTTTTCATTAAAAAATATTTCAAGTTTTTAGTAGATATAGATTATAATCTTTTCTCTATCACATTATTATGCAAAAACGACAGTTGGAATTATAGTTTTAGCAGGTAAAAGGTAGAAATGATATTAAATTAAAGTAAAATGTATTTGTGATGAAAAAAAGGAGTTCTGCATAGAATTGAAAATGCATAGCTCGAGACTTTTTCTTTGATATTTTTCCTACTGCTTGCTTGCTGCCAATTTAGTTTGCTGGCCATTAGAGATGCATTTTGACATTTGCAATTCAGTATGGGAATCACTCTCCACTTAGAAGGCATTTGGCATTCTTTGTTTGAAACGTTTTTATGATATTTTATAAAACTGCTATTTGAAACTATTGTTTGGCTTTAGAAGGTGATAGATCAGTGTTTTTCCCAAGAAGTATGTCTGGTGTACAGGTCTATACAATATAAAAACATAGTGATGCACTATAAAGTTGTTTATATGTGTGCATAGTGATCTTGTTCTCCTTCGTTTCAGAACTGCCAAAGCGGTCAAGTACATGAAAGACCATTCCATATTCCATAACATTTTTATCAATTATTTTGGTGTTTATTTTTGCAGATCGAGATGGCTTCCCTTTTTGAACACCATTTGAAGTAGCGAGTACCTGGCAACTTTCCTGGGAAAATTGCTTTAGTGTTGAGATTCTGATTGAAACCCCAAACAGGTAGTCACAACATCCTAATGATATGCTTATCTGGTTCTTGATTGCTATTTTGGTAAAATTTTTTTTTTCATGCATGGAAACTGAGGAAAGATAGCTTTGTTTTTCTGGTGGTCTAACCAGCTTAACTGTTACTACTACTTCTATTTTTGTTTTCCCAAGAAATAAGAATTGCACCATGATCAGACATGCCGAGTTCACACTTTTTTGATGACGGGAATTAGTTTTGTACTGCTGTTTAAGTGAGATACTACATGCATTAAAAATATATGTATGAAAAACTCGTTTTTCACCACCAAATGTTTAGAATCTGTTTGTCCGAAGAGTTAGGTATTATATCTCCTCTTGAGGATTGGCCATTTTATCAATCTATCTTTTTTTTTTTTTCTCAAGTAACTAAGTTCTTGTAATATTTGGTTCGAACGATATAGTATATGGCGATTTACAGTCATAAATCCCATCCATCTCGTTCCTACATAATCTTTTTAGTTTATCATTGGGTTATTTTTTGAACACTTATTTAGTTCTGTTAAGTATTAGTTCTCTAACATTTTCTTTTGAAGTAGCTACAGGGTGAATTTTGTAGCCTGAATTTAGCAAATAAGATTAAGATGTGGTCTAACCGAAACAAACACAATGGGCGTACACCATATTACTTTCTTAAAAAGATAATGATTTATCCAACTGCAAAGAAGGATAAACTTCCACTCATAAAAATTATTATTATTTTTATTATTATTGGTTGAATGAAATGTGCAATGCAATTAGAAATGCCGTCGATTCACTGCTAAAGAATGGTCAGAATACACTCCGCTTCTCCTAGCATTTTTTATTATTATTATTTTTTGAAAGTGTTGTTTTAGAAATAATTTTAAACAATTAAATCATTCATGTTTTTCATTTTAAACAATAATATCGAATACCCTCTTACTCTTTTTACATATTTCTTATTCTCTTAATATTTCATATTAAGTTATCATTTTAAAACGTGTTCTTTTCTCATTTTGAGTATCAAGTTATGAGGTAGACACGGTGTTGATTATTTTTTCAATTTTATTTTTATATTTATTTTAAATTTCTTTTATAATATTCTTTAGAGTGAAGGTGGTTCTATTTTTTGGGCTATTTTTAAAAGGTAATGTTATCTTTTTAGTAGTTGATGATTAAGAGTATATTTATTGATCTCTATATTTTTGGGACTTGTAGTACAATAACTTTAAGAAAAGCATATTGAAATATAATTAATAAAGGTAATATAACAAATTAACATAAAAATTAATAATATTTATGAAACTTCCTTAGTTTATATAAATAACGAAATATGACTTCGTATAGAAGAAAAAGATTATCACTATGTTCATTTTAATTACTTGCATAGAAATTCATATTTTAATTAATTTCTTTATAATTATATATACATTTTAATATTTTATTTTTTCTCTATTTTAATTTTATCAAGTTTTAGTTTAATTAAATTATTTAATATATTTTATATTTTATTATATTTATGATATGTTATATTTATATTATATTTAATTAATGAATTATAAAAATTGAAAAAAAATAGTTTAAATAAATAGTGTTAATAATGTAGGATAAATACAAGTTGATTCATAAACATAATTTAGCCTCCATCCATAAACATGGTTATAAATTTTAACTTACTTTTTGTTAATTTTTAATTGATTTTTTTCTCAAGAAAGATACAACTAAAAATAAACAAAATATTTTTAATTCATCGCTGATTATAATTTATTTTTAATTAAAAAAGTTAAATGTTTTATATAAAATATTATTTTATAAATATGATATATTTTAGTTAATTAAATACTTATAATATAATATTTTATATTATACATATGTAATTTTATATTTATTATATTTAATTAAATAAATTATATTATAATTAGTACGGATTAGTAATTTTTTATATGTGTTGCCATACATTAATTGTAATATTTTATATTAACAAGTATAATTATAGGTATCTTTTATCTCAAATGGCTTAGGCCACAACTGTGTCAAAATATGATAAAAACCGATGTGCCTCGTTAACCCACCAATTTACAACCCCATTGGATTCTCTCTTCTTTCCATGCTTCAATCTATTGAAAACAAGAAACAATTAGCCACTATTCTTCTCCAAACCCAAAATTCACTCTCTATTTCCTTCATTTTTTGCCTCTTTTATATACCATTTTAATCTCCTCTTTCTCCTCTTCCCTCTCCGCCTAATTTCCCCCCAAAAATCCTTTCATTTCCCCCCTCAATTTTAGCCCCAAACTTCACCGGAAAAACATCATTCATGGATGATTTCAACCTTATCAACACTTGACCAAAATCTACGTTTTCTTTGGACTCCACGTGTATGATCCAGATCTTTCCTTACACGTTGGCAATCGCAAATTACCTGAAATTAACCAATCATAATACGCTCTTTCTTTCACCCGAAAAATCTTTCCATTGCTATAAATACAGACTACCCTTCCGAAGGTGTCATCGTAGAAATTCTAGAGTATCATCGATTACTGGCCATGGCTACTGACAAAAAACAAGAAGTTTCCGCCACCGTTGAGCAGCCGCCGCTGGCGAAAGATGAGGAGGTAAAACCACCGCAGGCGGAGAAGCCGGTGAAAGAAAAGAAAACAAAAGCTCCTAAAGAAAAGAAACCTAAACAGGCGAAAACTGCTACTCATCCTCCATATTTTCAGGTAAATTTCTAGTCTTTATTAGCTTATTTGTATCCTTTAACCTTGTTGATTCTTTATGTGGATCTAAAATCAAATTCTGCCATGAATACAGATTGGTTTTAACCTTTTCGATTCAATTGTTAACCATTTGTAACGTGAGACATGGGTTAAAGATTGATTGATTTTTTATTTTAATGAACACCCAGATGATCAAAGAAGCGTTACTGGCATTAAACGAGAAGAATGGATCAAGCCCATATGCTATAGCTAAATACATGGAAGAGAAGCACAAAGCAGTTCTACCTGCAAATTTCAAGAAAATTTTAGGGTTACAGCTGAAAAACTCAGCTGCAAGAGGGAAGTTGATGAAGATCAAGGCTTCTTATGAATTAACCGAAACAACAAGCGGCAAAGAGGAGAATAAGAAGAGAGTTCTAAAAGCAGCAAAAGGAGGAGGAAAAGAAACCAAAATCGCCAGACTTAGTACAAGAAAAACAAGGTCTGTTAACAAAGCCGAGGCCATGAAGAAATCATCATCAACAACAACAAAGAAAGTTGGAGGTGGGAAAAAGGCAAAGAAAGCAACTCCAGCCAAACCTAAACAGCCAAAGTCAATCAAATCCCCCGCTGCTAAGAGAACCAAGAAAGCTGCTGCTGTTGCTTCTGCTTCTTGAAAGTAGTAGTAATAATAATAATAATAATAATCTGTCCATAGTTAATAAGGAATACGGAAGTTAGTAATCAAGTATGCGTGTGTAAATATCTGGGTTATATGTCGTGTTCAAGTTTTAGCTTCCATGGCAGTGATCTGTAATCTTCTGCAAGTTTCTTGGAATGAAACTGGGTTTTGGCTTGATAGTGTCTCCTACATAGATGCTGCGCTTTTTATTATTACTATGATTGGTTAAAGAATGATTTTCTCTGTTCTGCATAGTTTTTCTTTGGAGAAGAATCATCTGGAATGGAATCAATTTACCTCAATCTTAAAGAGGATATGGAGAAGGGGTTTTGTGCCACGTGGGCATGCCTTCAAATCTTCATCTTTTGGTCGATTTTAAGATAAATTATTTGAATTTTAACTAAAAATAGTTTTAGTTTCCACAGAATTCATGCACGGAGTTATCCTCATCAGCTGGAGGACGTTTAGTCTTGTGCCACGTGTGGCAAAGGACCTTCCATGAATTAACCTAATTAATTAAGCCTTTGGGAAATTTATCGTGGGTGGCTTCTTTTGTTTTCCTCTCATTATGTTTAGAATATCAAGGAAAATAGAAGGATTATTATCCTTCCTTCTTTTATTTTCCCTCCATTTTCAAATAAAAAAATTTACTTTTACTTCCACATTTTCTTTCCTCCCTTAATTTAATTCCTACAATTTTGAAATTATTTATTTTAATTTTTCAGTTACTCTGTTAAGTTATTATTGAAAAAGAACATATTTAGTATTTTTTTACTTATTAAATTATTCTTTTAATCCATTCATATTATATTTATCAATTTCACTAAAAAGAAATCAAAACATCTTGTTTTGTTGAAAAATTTAATTTTCTTTTTTAATTACCATATTATTTTCTTTTTTAATTAAAATTTTAATTATGTTATATAAATATAATTGTATTTTTAATATTATATTTGCATTTTTTCATATTTAATATATATATATATATATATTTCAGAAATGAACATTAAAATATAACAATATCTACAATAAATTAAAAATACAAATTGAAAAAATATTTATAACTTTAATTCCCACATATTTATTAATAATCTTTGAATATTTTTGTAATTGTTATTATTGTATTTTTATTTAGTAAATTAACATAAATGTGAGTAGGGACTAATTTTTTAAAACAAAAAAAAAACATAGGAACTAATTTTCAGCCATGAGAGATTAAACTCTTTGATTTTTAATAATGATTTAATAAAATGACAGAAGTTTAATAAAAAAAATCTAAAAAGTAAAAAAAAAAAATATTGTATTCCCTAAACTTGACATCATATATAATAACATTTTAAGAAATCATGTCCTTAATTTAATATTTTTATAAAACTATACCTTTTTTTTTATAATTTGAATTTTTAACTTAATTAGATTCTTCGAGGATATTTACTTTTTAGAGAAAATGTTGCAATTAAAAAGCTATCTTAATTATTTTAAACATAAAAATATTATATTATTATTATCATTATTATTTGTTTCTCTCATAATAATTTATATATGAAATGTGAAAAAAAAATTATAAAATTTATATTTCAATTAAAATGTTTTGTATATGATGTTAATTTTATTTCTAGTTATTTGTTATTTTATTATCATATATTATAATAATATTGTATCCTAAAAGATCTAAAATTATATCTTATTGATATATTAGATATGATAGTCTAATATAATAAATAGATTATGAGTAAAAAAATATTTTAAAAGTAAACTTTTATTAATTGAAAATAATTTGTTAATTAAAAATATTAAAGTTAAAAATTAAATTTCATTTGAATTTATACTACTATACGAATGATTATTATTTAGGTACCATTAAAAAAATGTTAATTATTATTTATATTTTAAATTGTTAATAGATATTAATAAAAATTAGTTTTCTTTTAAAAATAAGTAAAAGTAATTACCATGTAAAAATTTTTACTTTTAAGGTAAGTATCTTTGTTTATTTATTTTATAAAATTTAGATGAGTAAAAAAGTCATAAATTATAAAAAAGAAAAAAATTATGTAATTTTATAAAAATATAAAAATATAGATATAATTGTTATGAAACTTTATTTTTAATATTTTAATATATGATGATACGTTTAATGATCAAAATAACCTTTTTTCTTTAATAAATATATTTTTTTAACTTTTAGTTTTCCTAGATTAAATTGAGCCAGGAAAAATTTGGCCAAAAAGAGATAAAAAGGGTTAAATTGATATTTTATTATAAGTTTAAAGGAAAAATTGTTATTTTTTTTATAAATTTGTCCAAAATTTCAAAACATTAATAATTAAAATGGATCCTTACATGTAAAAAAAAAATTAAATAACATGATTATATCACGTATTATGAATACTCTATTTATTGGTGATAAAATAGTTTGAAGAGTTATATTAAATATATCGTTACTGTTTAGCTTAGATTTTGATGGTAAAAGTATTAGCAAGTAAAATCAAATAATAGTTTTGGGATTTTATATTCATCTTTTAGAGAGTCTTTTTTTATTAATTTTTTAAGTTTCAAAAATTAATAGAAGTTGCATAGAACAACAGTTTATAATCATCATGAAATCCTTGATTAATGACAACCACTAAACTAATTAAGCAAGAAATAAAATGAGAGAATTAAAAGGAAGAACACTAGGATTTATATTAGTTTGGTCAAATTAATATTTATGCCATTTATTCAAATAACCCACTTGAATTTCTACTAATCATTTCAATGATTACAAACCCGGTTCTTCAATCCAATAACTAAATCTTAGTATTTTTCTAAGGCTCATATTAAAACCCTTACAATATATTTTCAAGAATCACATATAAACCTTTATAATAATCAAACTTAAAGAAAAACGCTCTCCATTACAACAATTTTATCTAATACATAAGCTCTCACCAAATACCATAACTTAATAAATTAACATATCAAAAATTGAGAGCAATGCACAATAACGCAAGTAAATAGAGAGATTTTCAATATATAAGCTTAGAGGAAGAGATTACTTACTTGCAATTAAAAATATCTAAGTATAAATATTCTCTCTGAACTCAAATGATTATTGGAAGTGTAATAAATATAAATTTATCCATAAAACATATTTTTAGAAAATTGTTAAAAACCTAACCAATAGAAAATGACATATCAACATATATATGAAGTCCGTATGATCGTAAGGCTAGTAGCACAACCATGTAACTTCATTTTTCCCATATTTTATGCACATCACATCCATAGATTAATACCAGGGTGCTATTTAGTGGTACGAGGTACCACCCTTGCTACCCAAAAATCACATTTTTGGCTCTTCATAAGCTGTTTTAGGCTTAATTAATTGTACCATAAATTAAATTTAACATTTAAGATATTTTATTAATAACATAAATATAATTTGTTAATATTAAAATCAAAAATAAGATCCCATGATTCAATACATTCTAATATCCAAAAACATCAACTTCCAAAAGCTAATTTAAAGTTTTTAAGGAGCTTTTTATTTTATTTATTTATTTTTCTTAGTAAAATATACTTTACACATATTTATATATATTAAATAACTATTTATTTTATTTTTTATTTTATTAAACCTTTTTAAATAAAAAAGATGAAAATTTATAATTTGTTTATATTTTATTGAAAGCTAATAATAAATATATTATTGTATATATAATTTTAAAAATGTAATTATTATTGTCTTATATAATAATAAGAAATATAAAGATATATATTAAATACATAAATAGTTTGATATATTTTTTATAAAATAACATTTAAAATTTATTACTAAAAATTTGATACATCTATTAAAAAATAAAATATGAATTTAATATATTTATAACTTATTTTCATATCTATATTAAATTATGTTCAAGAAAATTGTACTTTTAAACAATTATTAGTGATTTTAATAGTTAATAATTATTTTGATAATCATTACATTACTTATTGTTGGTTAGTTATTTATATAGTTGTTGACTTAAACATTTCGATTTTGATGATTAAACAAAACCATATAAAATATTTAATTGGACTTATTTAAAAAGAGTTTTACTTGAGATAAAATTGTTTTGTTAATAAAATTCTATTACTGATTTTATTGGATATTTTAT